>JBCNJP010002912.1:0-67000 GCA_039602395.1 Deinandra increscens subsp. villosa | reverse complement strand
CATTTCTTTTTGTTTCCCCGGTTCAATTAATGCTTTGGAAAAAGGGATGGTATTATCCTCCACACCCTCGCTTTGATTTTTTTTTCTTTTTCACCCATTACCCTATTTTTTGACTCTTGAAAAGTGACACGTTTTTTACTCTTAGGGCTAACAAGT
Source organism: Deinandra increscens subsp. villosa (assembly GCA_039602395.1). Classification (NCBI taxonomy): domain Eukaryota; kingdom Viridiplantae; phylum Streptophyta; class Magnoliopsida; order Asterales; family Asteraceae; genus Deinandra; species Deinandra increscens. Next base: position 66,844 of record JBCNJP010002912.1, on the reverse strand, counting down.
TCGTTTTCAACCGGTTTTTCACTATCATAAATTTCCTCTTCGTCATCACTTACCCAAATCTCAACCACCCCATCAACTTGCATTGGAGGTGTCCCCATCTTAATATCTACTAACTTACCTGACCGCAATGTGGTGACTTTGTAGATTGGAACGTTCCGAATGGTCATAGAGCTCGATGATTGTTGTTGTGGATTGACCGTTGTATCACTCGGAAGCTTACCTGGCTCTCGTCTTGAATTTTCTGTTGCTATTTGACCCATTTGCTTCTGAAGGGAAGCAATTGACTTCTCCTGCACCTCAAACTGTCTTTCAAAGCTCTTGTTGCTGTCAACTAATGATTTCATTGTATCGGTAAGGGCTGTAAGTTGAGCTTGAATTTTAAACCTGCCTTCTTGATTGGGTTGGGACTGTTGTTAAGTTCTGGGCTGTTGAATTGAAATGTTCCGTTGATAACCTCCTGAATTGTACCCTTGACGGTTTGGTACTACTGTTGCTGTTCTCCTCCACCATCCTCCTGCACACTACCCATAGCTGGACACTGATTTGCATCATATCCCAAATCACCGCACGTTGTGCAGACCACGAATGCTACTGACGCTCTTACTTCCTCACTTCCCCCACCAACTTTGAGTTGAGTTAACTGTTTCTCCAACAAGGCATACTTCATCTGTACTTTCTCATACTTCTCTTCTGCTCCATAGTTCACTGCCTTTAGTGAGGCCTTTGGTCTTCTAGCTGACTGGGCATGCCTCTTTGATGTTGTGGACATTCGCTCCATGTGAGCCCAATCATTTGCCTCAGGATTTTTCAGAAACGTTCCATTGCTAATTGATAATAATACTTGGGCGTCATCCTGCAACAAACCATCATATATACAAAGAATTAGATCCCACATTTCAAAACCATGATGCGGACATTTTCGTAAAAGTTCCTTAAATCTAGTAAAGCTTCATGAGATGGATCCCCTGATGATTGCTAGAAACCTCTGATAGCTGCTCACTGGTTTTGCTCATAGGATAATACTCCTCTAAAAACGCTTCTTGCAACTCTGCCCATGTGTGTATGCTTGATGCGGGTAAGCTATCAAACCACTGTCGGGCCCTAACCCTTGAGTGTAAATGAGAACATCATTAACTTAACATCCTCAGTTGTAAATCCGGTTGCTCCAATTGTGCTGCAAGTAGACTCGAAGGACACTATATGTAAGTATGGCTCCTCCGTCCTTTTTCCATAGAACTCTGGCAAAAACCCCAAATATTGAGGTTTCACTTCAAAGGCCCTGCCACTTTGTGAAACTGGGGTCACAACCGCTGATGAACTCGGCATAATGATAGGCTTAAAATGACTCTCCACTCCTTGAGCTCGAGCTGGTGTCATTATCCTTGGAACTCCTCCTTCAATGCGAATCTGATTTCTTCCTCGGTTATTAGGAAATTGAGGTACACCCCGTGGAGGTTAATTATGGAGTACTAGCGGTTCTTGTCGAGGGTTAACCGGAGGTTGTTTTCTTTGTGGGTTAGCTTGGACCTCCGGTTGACCCCTGTACTGGTACCCATTCTCTTCATTAGGGTCATACCACTCTTGATCCCATTGCTCCTCCTGTTGTTACCAGGCTTGCTGACCACCATTACCTGCAGCTGCATATCCATACCCTTGTTGTTCAAATATTGGACTCTGCCATAGATTGGGTTGGTTTGCATGGTAGAACTGCTGTGGTGGGGGTTGTTGATATTTTAGTTAGGGTGGCTATTGTGGCGGAGGTTGTTGTGGAGCTTGACAAAATATGGGTGGTTGTTGTGGTGGAATCGGTTGTCTTCCGTGGTAACGAAGGTCTTCTGCCTCATGATGGGATGACTGAGATGAATGGTGGGACCTTGGACGCCTATCTGGAAGGTTATCACGGTTGTGTAATGGTTGTCGTTGAAAGATTGGAGCATCTTGTTGTGGTAGTGGGTTGTGCGGTGGAAATTGAGGGTCTTGTGGGTTCTATAGATTTGGGTCATTTGGGGGTTGAATGGGTGGTTGTGGTGGGTTTTGCGGATGGTTCTCCATGTTCCTTCTACTTCTTTGCTCTGCTCGGTTCTACCGAGCTGCTCGTTCAATCTCTGGATTGTAGATCAACGACGATGTCTTTTGCGGATACCTTGTATGCATACACTTTGCACAAACCTGCAAAACAGCCAAAACAACACAAACGGGTCACGTAGCACTGCTCTAGAGGTTGCAAGGAACACGTTAGAAGCAACGAAACACAAAGTTGGGGTTCCAAAAATGACAAAAACTTTCTGTCAAAATGGCTCTAATCGTGGCGCGAGGGTAACAAGTAGGGGCTAGCGACACGATGCAGCTATTTTTTTTTTGTTTTTAATTTTTTTTTTGTTTTTATAGAAGAAGAAAATGCAGAGACAAAGAACAAAACACTATTTTTTGATTTTTTTGAATTTTTTAAAAATAAAAAACAACAAATAAAGAAATCAACTAACAAACAAGCACACGATTCACCGACAACGGCGCCAATTTGATAACAGTTTGTCGAGACTGCTACACATACCTAACTTAAATTTATAGTGAGGTAAGCTAGGGTATCGAACCAAGGGAATCTATGGTTATTCGTTAGTTAACTAAATTACTAACTAGATTAAACCTAAGTTACTTAACCTAATTTGCTGAAATGGAAAAATGTCTCTTAGCTGTTTTGCTTGGATTGATTAACTTAACACTAATTTAACTACTAACAATTAAAGGTAATCACTTTAAGATCCGGCCTAGTGAATACTGATTTCGCACTTCGGGAATCTAGCCTAGAAACCACATAGACATGATTGTCCCAATATTTATTCAACCTAACCAACTGATTATTATGCACGTACTTAGTATAGATGCTTAGAAAGGTAGCCTAGGAGCGGGGGTATTAACAAAAACAACCAATCGAAATCAATTGAATAAACAAACACCGAATTAATGATTGTCACAAGTCACAAATCCATCCAACAGTAGAAACCCTAGTTTGAAAATCAGAAAAAACATTAACCTTCACCCAAAGTGATTACAAAGAGAATTAACCAGACATGGCAAAAATCAAGAAAACAGAAATTAAAGAAATCGCCATGAAATTAAAGTCGAATGCTTGAAAAATAGTCACCAAATGCTTGAAATCTTTTGGAATTTGTAACCAGCTGCCTAAAGTCGTCCAAGATGGCAGAAGAGAACATCTGATGGCCTCCAATTGGCTTAAATAGCCAAACCCTAATTTTCTACTGACTTTACACCCGTCACGTGTCGCGACGATCTTCATGTTTAAGTCTTGCGCCACGATCTCGCTAAACAAATCGGGACCCGATTTGTAGACATGCGTCGTGTCGCGAAGAGAAAGTCTAAACCCTCGCGACACGATCTCCCTTGATTTCTAGAATTCTTTATAACTTTAACACTTGAATCCATCCTGCTTTCTTCACGTTAATGCTCCAACCTAAAATATCCAAAACTAAGCAAAGTGATGTGTTCCCAACCAGATATAAATCATAATAACATGGAATTAAGAATGATAATACGTTGTAAATTACTATCACATCAGTTAGTGTACTTAGTTTTGGTTATGACCGACTGCCTACGCGTGAGAGCGGCGTGTGGAAGGAAACGAACCATTACTGGTTTTTATTCAATAAAATAATCTGGTGTGTGGGTTGTTCCCCTGTTGTTTAATGACAATGTATCCGGGCTAACGTAATGACACTTTGATCATAAGGTCCTAAATGACATTAATTATATACTATGTGTGTTTCTTCACACACCGTCCTCTTAGAAGTCATCCCTGCTGGTGAACAACGAGGGGAACACTTGATTGGGCTACCGGGGGGGGGGGGGGGGTTATACTTTCATATAACAATCTTAAAGAAGATTTATATATAAAAAGGTTACGAACACACCTCTGGGAGTCATCTCATATGATATTATCTTTTAATTAAATTAACTAAAATTTACTTTATTTTATTTTTATTATTAATTATTTTACCAACTTACTTTTACATTTGGTTAGACGTTGATAAAGGTTGATTATCAATATCTAACATGTATCCTTGGACGACCTCGATATCTTACATTTGCTTTGCTATACTATACCTACGATGGGTCCACATACCCGAACGTGTGGTGTATAGTGATTGTTCGTTAAATGTGTTTTATAAATTTAAAACTTGCACAAAAGTGGTGTTTATTGACCCATAATTCTCATATTTCATACGCACTACACACGTCAGGTTTAAAATGGTTTGGGCTTTTAAAATTGTTAATCGGCTAAACCAGTTAAACGTGGCCAATATCGGGCCCTAATAACGCTAAATGATGTTCATACGAGGTATTTAGTATTCATAAACATAAAACCATGCTCGGGGTTTTAAAACCGACATCACTTGGAAAATGATTTTTTTTTTTGCGTTATTATACTTAGAAATATTTCGAAGGATTATTTTATAATGAGTTACAACTCTAGTCCGGTCAAGGACGTTAAAGTCAACATAGAATATGTTAATATTCATGATATCGTTTGGTTGAAAATATAGTTTAATTTATATTTGTATTTCAGTTCTATCAACGTTCGTCACAACAATGTTTTATAAAACATATGTAACACGAATAGTGTCAGGTGAAAGATTTCATAATCCACATTTGCTTGAATGTAACCGTTGAGAACTAATTAATTGTACTCATTTGGTTGAACATTTTATTTAAGTATGTCTTTTAAAACTCATATGGAGTCGTTCAATGTAACTTGTATATTGTTAATCCTAAAGTCACGACCCTATGAGAAACCGTTATAGTTGGGGTATGACAAAATAGAATATATATTCTCACATCGTGGTTTACAAGCATACAACGTCTTTAAATTAAGGAAAATTGACCCCTATTAATCTCAGTTATCACATATTGGCCGATAATAATCCGAGTTTTGATTTTTCTGTTAGGACAAGTTTCTGTGTGTGGCCGTTACTGTACGAATAAAATAGAATGAATGTATAGGGTTTATTGTATGTGAGAGGGTCAACATACTAACCAGCGTACCAGATGGTACGCTGGGTGGTCCGCCCGTACCAGTTGGTACGGAGCCTATGTGGTACGCTGACCATCCAACCTATAAATAGGTGTTAGTATGTTGATCATCTCTAAGTTTGTTCATTTCTCTGTGTGGTCTTAGTGAGAGAGGAGGTTCTGTCCAAACCTCCTCCAGAGCTCAAATCGATGTATACTCCATTCGGTTCTTGTAATCATTCAACATCGATTAATGACAAACTTCCGTCTCTATCATTCTATGATCTGGAAACGATCCATACGTGTTTTACAACTGGTATCAGAGCCGTTGGTTCAATTTCCATATCACATTTTTGTTTTTGAAGTTTTGGAGACGTTAAAAACTCAAATTAGGTGAGACTCCTTGAGTTTTTGGTCGATTTTTAGTGAATCGAACCTTCCTGAGTCATTTTCGCACCTAACAGTAGGGTTTGATTGGAGATATTCGACAAAATGAAGAATCTGGAGTGAAATTTGAAAATTTCACGTTTTTGAGGTCTGGTCCGCGGCTGGTCCGCAGCTCGTCCGCTAGGCAATCTTCAACCGCCGGACCAATTGATCATCCGCCGGACCAGATGGTCAGGAAGACAATCTTCAATGTGGTCCGGAGCAGTTATTTTCTGATCCGCGACGGTTACGCCGTATCACAGCTGGTCCGCCGTACCACATCTGATCCGTTGGTAAAGATTGGCACGACCCCAGCCAGGGGCTCTGCCCCTTGGACCCCGCCAGGGGCTGCCGCCCCTTGGACCCCGCTTCTCGGGGGCGCTGCCCCCGAACCCCCGTTAATCAGTAATCAAATTCTGGGGGTTGTTTTCGGGTATGGGGAGAGGTCGTGGGAATTTCAATGATTTAAATCAGTTATCGAGTTTACCCTTGATTCGATAGCTGTGGGTTATTATGATTGAAGATTTACCAGATTCCGATGCTTATCAAGAATTAGTCGTCGAATTTCTGAAAAAGATGTTTGTGAGTATTCATTGTTCGTGATGATGGACAGAGATTCATGAACACTTGTTTCTGATGATGGACAGAGATTCAGAGACATGGATATGATTACTTACAAAACTGAAGAAAATATGTGATTCCATTGCAAGCTACTTGAAAAACATACATTGCTTGCTGGGTTGGAATTGAGAATTGAATATGTCACTTGTTTAGGGGGAAATTGAGACCCTTGAAAATTTCAAAGTTTCATAATTGAAAAATTGAATATTCAAAAGCAATCAATTCGGGGATGATGGTGATTTTTGATCTTCATGGAAAGGTGCGTATTCTGATGTTCGTGCAAATCGATATGTCAAAGTTTTAGATTATGGTTTGGAACTCTCTAATCAAATGCCCGATACATTGTTAAGTCATGAAGTTGACGCTATAGCCTTTGATTGTTGATATATTGGGATGGATTTCATTCTGAGGGGGAATTTCTACGATTGAAGATGCTGATCGTGTCTGTTTTCATCAAGATCAGAATGTATTACATTTTGGTGAAGATTAAAGATTTCTGTCAAATGCGGTGATGCTTGTGGTTTTTGTTTTTTATTCATGACGATTAAATGAAGTGAACTTGCATCTTGATGTCGTATCCGGTGGGTGAGGCAATCCACTAGGTTAAAGATATGTTCTTACCGTGGATATGCTTGAAGAAAGGGGGAATTTTGTTGATTGTGATGATTGTACAAAATTGCAAGCTGTTTCCTGCATACCTGAAGTTTCGGTCAAGGGGAGTTTGCTGAAGATAGAGGCGTCTGCAGCAGACTGACTGAAGATTGCTTGAAGTTAAAGATTTACATTCGACAGTAACGTCCAAGGAGGAATCTGTTAGGACAAGTTTCTGTGTGTGGCCGTTACTGTACGAATAGAATAGAATGAATGTATACGGTTTATTGTATGTGAGAGGGTCAACATACTAACCAGCGTACCAGATGGTACGCTGGGTGGTCCGCCCGTACCAGTTGGTACGGAGCCTATGTGGTACGCTGACCATCCAACCTATAAATAGGTGTTAGTATGTTGATCATCTCTAAGTTTGTTCATTTCTCTGTGTGGTCTTAGTGAGAGAGGAGGTTCTGTCCAAACCTCCTCCAGAGCTCAAATCGATGTATACTCCATTCGGTTCTTGTAATCATTCAACATCGATTAATGACAAACTTCCGTCTCTATCATTCTATGATCTGGAAACGATCCATACGTGTTTTACATTTTCCCCACAATAATCCTAGTTATAAACATATTGGCCTATACTGATCCGCCGTTAACAATACCCTAACCCCGTTAGTATTTTCTGGTATTTTCTGACGTGGCATATGACGAAGAACTATTTTTAAAAAAAATTAAATAGAGGGACTATTATATGTAATTTCTTAAAAGATGGAGGGGCTTATTACACGTATTATCATCATCATCTTCAGTTCTAATCTGATCATCGACATTAGCATTTTCCGAGTAAGACTTAAACGTCGGCACACGTTCGTTAACATCGTCGGAATACGACGTGAATCTCATGTTCGGAACGCCCCACTGAGTCACGTGAATACCGCCTGAACCAGTCAAGCGCCGAGTTTGCGTCATGGGAGTACCTTTTAAACGAACCGGATCCGCTGACCCAACTCGACCCGTAGTTGGTGAAGTTGTTTTTCAGAGTATTCTTTAAAGTTAACGTCGCTGGAATGTTTTCTTGAAGCTGAATCCGGCATCGGGGAAACAGAGGAGATTCGCGACGGAGCAAAAGGGCGGGAGGTCTGGTCGCTGGCGAGTTTGGAAAACGCCGCCGATTATACGGCGGTGAGGGGGAAGCTTTGTTGATTAGGAACGAGGGTTGTGGGATGTTGTTGGAGATATTTTTTCCCGTAGCGGATTAGATATGCCTCGGGGGTGAAGGGATCTTCAGATGCTCAGGCGACTTGCAAATTGAAACAATTTCTGGAATTAGATTTGAATTAAAGATGAAGATGATGAAGGTAATACATGTAATAATCCGCCCAAATCTTTTAAGGAATTATAAAAAACAGTCCTTCATCTTAAAAAAATTACACAAATAGTCCTTTATATATCACGTCAACAAATACTAACGAGGTTAGAGTATTTTTAATGGCGGATCATTATAGGCCAATATGTTTATAACTGGGATTATTGTAGTAAAAAATCAAAACTGGGATTATTATTGGCCAATATGTGATAACTGGGATTAATAGAGGCCAATTTTCCTTAAATTAATTAACCCTTCACAAGCTATAGTTCATATATTAACTATAAACACTCGTTTGCTCGTTTAAAAATATCATTAATAATATCACATAATCGAGATCAAGTGAATAGTAATCATCACATGACAAGCTCTGATGCTGTGTCATGTGGCACTATTTTAATTATTTTTCTTAAAACGTTTTATTAGTTTATTTTTATTTACTTTTATGTTTTTTTTAAATGTATATTTTTTTTTACTTTCTTTTACTTCTGTAAGCTTTTGTTAAAAGTTTATTGTAAAAAAAACATTAAACGCCTAAGTGCATGCAATATAGACAATAACAACCATGCAACATATGCCTACGAGCATGCAGCGATATGTAACATATATGGAACGAGATTCATTTATGCTTAACCATACCTGATTGTTCGATGAGATTGAACTTTTCTTTTGCTTATCTTATACACCTTTTAATTAGGTATTCTTGGATTTCCTCATTACCAATTCCTTTTTTATATTTTTCTTACTGACTCCTATGTGTAAGTACGTTTGCACCAATTTAACAACAACCTACACCCTTTTATTAGTGTAAAAACCTATTTACATGTTTGTTACACCACGTTTCAAGTTTATAGGAACTCACTGCATTGGTGTAGCAAGAACCCGATACAAGTGACATTATGTGCACATGCAACACAATAATATTTTACTACTTGTTAGTAAGTTTCTATAATAAATAGGTAAAGATATGTAACAAGATGCAACTATTAAACAAATGTCTACGAGCATGCAATATATTAACAATCATGTAACATATACTTACAAGCATGTAATATATTAACAATCATGTAACATATACCTACGAGCATACAGTGATATGTAACATGTATGGAACAAGATTCAATCCTACTTTAACCATACCTGATTGTTCATGAGATCGAACTTTTCTTTACTTCTTTTATACACCATTTAATTTGGTATTCTTGGCTTTCCTCATTACCGACCCCTTTTTCATATTTTTCTTTCTGACTCTTACGTGTAAGAACGCTTGCACCAATTTAACAACAACCTACACCCTTTTATAAGTGTAAAAACACGTTTACATGTTTGTTACACACGATGCTTCAAGTATGTAAGAACTCACTGCATTGATATAGCAAGAACATGATACAAGTGTGTAACATTATGTGCATTGATGTTGTAAGAAACTGATACACCCTTTTATTAGTGTATAAACATATATGTAATTGTTCTTTACCCATATGTAACTGTTCGTTGCAAAAATGTAAGAACATGCATTTAAAAAATTGATAATTTTGAGATCTTGTTGATAATTTTGAGATCCTTTGATGTTATTTTTGGTGCTTGCAAAAAAAAAAAATTTTAAGATCTTGATATTGTTTTGGTGCTAGTATTATTATGGTTTTAGTTTTTGACGGGTGGTAACCTTTTACTGCAAGTTGTTAGGACTCTGCTACGAAAAGGTAACGTATATGTAAGAAGATGCAATCATGTAACAGATTCCTATGATCATGCAATATAGACAGCAACAAATATGTAACAAATGCCTACGAGAATGCAACCATGTAAAAACTTGTTTACATTTTTATTACACAATGCTTCAGTGTAAGTAAGATCACATTTGGATATTCCGGTTGAAGTCAATGTTGTAGCAGTTCCGGCTGAACAGAGTTCAAGCGAAATTCTGAGTTCAAGCGGAGAAGACTATTAAACCGGAAGAAGTAGTTTTGTCTAGTAGTGAATATTCCGAGTGAGCTCGATTATCCATCAGATAATGAGTTCAGCTGGACTTTTCCTGTGAAGTCTTTTCAGTCGTCAAATCCCTGCAAAAGCTTCCTGGTTGCTTCCTTATCTATCAAAGCCGCTCTTCCAAAGTAGATTGTTGAATGGAACATTTTGAAAACGTGGAATAAATCTTCCTTGAGTTTTGAAAAATGTAGGTTGTGGAAATTCATCAAATACTCTGCCATTTTCATCAATGAATCGTTGTTTGGCAGCTTTACCAACAAATGGAACCTTCCTTTCTTGAACTAGAAGCAGCAGAAACCGGACAATCTTGTGCCATATGCCCTTTTTGTCGGCAACTATAACACAAGCGATTGTTTACATTTCGCCTTTTGGGAATCTGCAAAGCTTCACCAACATATTCATCTCCAAAATGATCATAAAAATTATCAAATACCTGAAAACGATGATCATGAACCCATTTGGATGTCGGGCTCTTTGGAGTAGAATTGGATCCTCCAGAAGAATATTTAGCACCTTGTTGCTTCTTGGTCTTTGAATCAACATTCTTCACAAAAACTTCAGCAACTTTCCGAGCATCTACGCAATGTAGCGGGAATTCTTTATCAGAAAATATTTGTTCCGAACCCTTGAGTTTGTAGAACCTCTCGGGTTGAACTTTGTCAGCTTTAAAAACTTCTTTCTTTACTTGCTTCAGATTAACTTTCTTCAAATTCTGTTGCTGTTGAACCTTTGAAACATTCACATTAACCTGTTTCTTTTGAAATCCCAAACCTGTATATTTTCCAGAAACCTTCTCTTCTGAATCAGATGATTTATGCCCGTTCTTTGCAAGACGAGAAAATTCAGCTTTAACTTTCTTGAGATCTTTTAGAGCATTGATAATCGTTTCATCAATGTCAGCTTTTGAAGACGAAGACCCAGACACAACCTTTTGAGCTTCAGAAGCTTCAGTACTTTTGCCTTTTTCCTTTTGCTTTTCTTCAACAGATTTGGAACCAACAAACTCAGAATAATCACCAATCTCAGCCTTGTCTTTCAAATCATGAACGCCTTCTTTGAGACTTCCTGGTGGCGAGACTGTCTTGTTAAACATCTTCTCAAAATTTTCATCTTTGGCCAGAAAACTTGTAAAAGATTGTGAGTTAGTAACATTGTTCAAAAGACGTTTTGAATCAATGACTTCAATCTTTAATTCAGAAATTCTTTGATGAGCTTCAGCCAACTCTTTTTCTGTTGCAATGAGCTTCTTTGCCACTTTGTTAGTTTCATACTTTTGCAATCTTAACTCATCTAATCCAGCCACCAATTCCTTCTCGAGTTTATCTTCATTTCTTTTCTGAATATCCAAATTTGCATTTTGCAACTTGTTCACTCTAACCAACTCCCTCTTCTCATCAAGTAACTTTTCCATATCAGTCTGATAAGATTGAATCTTAGTAGCTTGATCACCAGAAAGTTGAGTAAGAGTATCAAGTCTGGACTTTGATTTATCAAAAAGATTTTGAAAATCTTTTGCAGTATCCTCAGCTTCATCTTTCCATTTCTTTACTTCTTGAACTAATTCATCCTTTTCTGCAGATAATTTTGTAAATTTCTTTTCAAATTCCTGCTCAACACCTTGAAACTGCAACTCTTTTTCAATTAACTCTGTCTGAAAAACTGAAAACTTTTCTTTTTGAGATTCTAACTCTTGGATCATACCTTCCAACTTTTCTCTATCAGCAATCAAATCTTCTTTTTCCTTAACTAAACCTTGAATCATTTTATCTTTTTGAGAACAAAACTCACAGACAGATTCATAACCACTATTTCCATAACTACTAACATCTGAATCAGAATCTGTTATCTCTTCTTCGTCATCACTGTGAACAATCTGAGCAACAAAACAAGACTCATCAGGAAAATCAGCAGCCCAATCATAACCTTCATTCGATGTTTGTTCTTTTGATGCAGAAGAAATAGCAGTCAAAGCAATTTGAGGTGAAGCAGTTTTATCAGCTGTCTGAACCACCTTTTCTTTTGCGGGACACTCACGAGCAAAATGACCATATTTGGAACATTTGAAACATTTGATCTGTGACTTATTTAAACCAAGTTTGTCTCCTTGAAAAATAGATGTCGTTCCATGTTTCTTAATAAACCTTCTACCTCTTTCAGTTAGCATAGCAAACTGCCACTCCAAATCTAATTTGTTCAACTGATCTTCATCCATATGATCTAAATCCTCTCTATATAGACAAGAGTTACCAATTTGACTAAATATATCGCCAGAAGAAGATGATATGAATCCAGATAACAACGCAACTAAATCTTCAGCTGACTTCCCATTAATCGAACTAGCAGATGATCTATCAGGAGTAGTGAAACTGCACCTCCTTGATGAACTTTCATACTTTCCTGATCCATGATCAGCAACAAATGCTGTTTGAGGTGGATTTGATGTATCATAACCAGATGATTTAGATTTTGCATTGATACTTGCAGAATTTTGTCCATGATATAACTCAGGATTTTGTAATTGAGCAGTGGACTTGTTTGAATTCATCATTTCCATTTCTCGAGCATGAAGCTTTCCAGTCAAATCATGAAATGATAATGTGGAATAGTCTTTGTCATGAGTAAGCAACAACACATAATTTTCCCATTTCTCTGGTAATGCTTCCATCAATTTCTCTTTCAATTCTTCCTCGGTCTTTTCAATCTTGACTACTTTCATCTCACTAATTAGATGTGAAAATCTTGAAACAAGAGCAGAAATATTTTCTTTGTCGTATTGTTGAAAATTTTCAAATTCTTTGTTCAACACTTTCCTTCGACTCTTCTTATACTGATCATTGCCTTCACATCGAGCAGATAAAGCATCCCATAACTGTTTAGCCTTCTTGCAAGTACTGAATTGATGTAACAACTCAGTAGGTAAAGCCATGGTAAGATAACCATAAACTTTTTGTTCAAGTTCATAACTTCTTCGTTCATCCTTATCAAAATCTTGAATCTCTTTATATTCTCCATTGTCAGTTGGACGCACATACAGCGTTCGAATCGGAATCCACAAATCAATATCATTTGTGCTGATGTATGCAGAAAAACGTTGCTTCCAATTTTGATAATCTTCCAATTTTAACAACTTGGGAACTTTCTGACTTGTTCCTATTTCATTATCAAAATTGAGCATAGCTTGTACCGTGCTTTGCATAGCCGCAAACGCTTGAAAATCCGACATCTTTCACTGAAAATAATACTTCAAAAACTTCGAACTCAAAAATGAAGGTCTTCCAAGCGGATTTTGGGGGTCAAAACTAAACGGTACTGGCCGTAGGCCGGTACAAGTCCTAGATCTCGGAAAGACGAACGTTTTGGCTGGTATTGGGTTCCGTAACTCCAAACGGTTTGCAAGTTACGTCAGTTTTAGTGAAGGTCACTTTTCTGCCAGCGGACCAAAACAAATTCAGCGGACCAGATCCGGACCAAAACAATCAGGCGGATCAAATTTGTACTAGCGGACCAGATTCCGGATCAGATGAACTAGCGGACCAGAATTATACTAGCGGATCAGATGCGGACCAGATATCTTCAGCGGATCAGATTTTGATACGGCGGATCAAAACTGGTACGGCGGATCAGAATTTTCAGCGGATCACACTGATACGCTGTAACTGCTGCGGATCAGACTGATGAAGATTGCCTAGCGGATCAAACGGCGGACCAGCTGATCTATCAGCGGACCAGACGCAGAAAACGCAAAAATCGACTGTTTTTCACAAATTTTGACAATTGAAGCTGAAAACTGGATCAATATGATGCGAAAACCCTCCAGGAGCATACAGAAATCATTTTTATCCTCGGAATCACTCAGAATTGGAAGAAATTGAAGAAAAACTTACCAAACCCAAGCTTTCTCTCTAAAACTCCGAAAATTGATCAAAAACACAGCAGTAGAGCAACCAAATAGCTCTGATACCACTTGTAGAAACACGAAACGATCTTACTACTGCATGCTTTGATCAAACGTAATGAACACGGATGTAAATAAGAGAATTGTTATTGAATCACTTGAAGATACAATGAACTCTCTAGTTTCTCTCTCTAGAAACACACACAGAAAGGTGTAGAATGACAGAAGTGTTCAACTCAGTTACTTGCACATTCTAACACACAGCTATTTATAGTTAGTGACATAGCACCCAGCGTACCAACTGATACGCCGGACCATATGATCCGCCGGATCATATGATACGCCACCAACCAAATAGTCACTACAATTCATTCTAAGACTCGCTCACATAGATACAATACACGAGACACTCATACCATAGGAATATGCTCTAACACAATTCCAATTACTTCAGCACATAAGTCATGTCGATTACTGGTATAATTTGTCTATCTTAAACTCAGGCACAATCATACTCATAACATATGGATATGTTATTGTATTGATTAGATTTGCTTTGACCAGTGTACCCCACACTATCAGATATACTCAGATATGTATTTGCTTATCACACTTTGTGATTTCACTTGTGATTTTACACATAGTGATTGTTTTCATGATATGGTCAACTGTGATCCATGCAAAAAGAAATAAGAACGTTAAATTGTCTACCTTAAGGTCGATCTTTCGATACACAGATAAGGCCTCAGATTTAACAAAATAAGAAAATATAACAAGTTGAAATTGTATAACCCAACAACAATCTGGTCGATACTTCTATATACGCAGAGAAAGTCCGATGAGTTATACGGAACACCAAAGAAAATAAAGCAGAACGTCAAACGAACAACAATCAGGTCGATCTTTCGATACGTAGAGAAAGTCCAATCGTTTGACAAAATAAAGAAAATCAAACAGATTTAAATCTTTGCAAAATGAACACATGTATACACAGTGACTTTTCATTTTCTTTTTCACACATCTTTTCAATATCTTGAGATACGCTTCAAGATGTTGTCCACTTGGTTAAGCATTAGAATTTAATGAATATCACATTTGAATACTTTCTGATTTAATGCCGAGCCTACCAAGCACATCAAACAATGATCTTATGGCTTTTTCATCTAGTTTATCCACGAGTCAGACACGTAAGCCAATGCACCATCATTTTTCAATCATGTTTGATACAATTTCTCATTTTCTAATGTTTTTGTATTTTTCTGTTTTTTAATGTTTTTGTATTTTTCCGTTTTTCTCCCCCTGAAAACTCTATTTTTGTATTTTTCATTTTAATAAAAACACAAAGACACTATTTTTGGGTTTTCAATTTTCTCCCCCTAAACTACATACGGACTATAAAAGAAAAAAAAATTGACCTTCCGACATGGATACCTTTCAGTTTTAGCTTTCATAAAAATTTCATTTTTTGAAATTTGATGTCACATGTAATTTAATTTAAATCAGCAGAATACTTCTCCATCAGCAACTTTTCTGTCACACCCCCAAATAACCACTAACGGAGTTTATACCGTTAAGGGGTGCGAGCAAACCAGGACCACAACCATTAGTTACAAATACTAAACGAATCAGAGTATAAGTCCAAATGTTCATAATAAAACAGTTTAAAAGTACGCAGCGGAATAAAAACATAAGTATCTTAGCACTAACCACGTGCTTTAATTACAAAATCATAAATCGTTGTTTAAATTCCCAATTTAAGTTTAAAATAAAAGTAAGTACGTCTTCTTGTGCCATGCCAACCTCCAGCGGATACTCCTCAACGATCTGCAAAAGTGAAAACCACACAAGTGTCAACCTAACGGTTGGTGAGTTCACGGTGGGCATGTCATGCATTGGCCCGGTCTCATAAGCGTATGTATCAACATATAATAAGTATTAGTTTTGCAAACATTTCCAAGTGTTGAATTATCGAATATGCACTAGTTAAGTAGAAGTTAAAGCGGTCAACCGATATCGCGGGTAGCTAATCCGGTTTCCATGCACTAAGGAAGTTCGTACCAAAGCTGACGTAACAGAGTTCGGCATTTGCCGATGGTTGGTGCCTCCAGTTGTGTTCCTCGTGGGACCCACAACTAAAATAGGCTGATATTGTACTCCGTTCGGCCTCCAACCGGTTGGCTACACATTTGTGTACCGCGGAGCAGGGTTGTCAACCCTCAGTAGATCTACCCAACATCCCCTCGCTTCATAAATTAATGGTACTAAATTGTTGAGGACTTTTAAGTTTCAAGGCATCCTTAGAAATCATGTGATATCATTTGGTTTAGACTTTAACCTACACTAGCCATATTAAAAATCGTTTATTCTGGATTTCATTTGAAATCCTAAAAAGAGTTTAAGTGTCAAAATGGTTGTTCCGGATTTCCTTTGAAATCCCAAGTGTTATCGAATAGTTGGTTGCGGATTTCATTTGAAATCCCAAGGATGGACAGTTGCAAGTGCTTCCCATAAAACACTCCAACTTCCATAACAGATATCCCATTTGGCGATACCTCAAAATGTCAGCGTTGTTTTCCGTTTAGTATATTCGTTGTGACCCAAACGGGCTCACAATTAAAGGGTTTGTGAAACTCACCTTAGGTTGCTCGGCTACACTTGCTAATTAATCCAAGTATTGTTTAACGAAGACCTATGAACACGTTTAGGTCTTAAGTATTAGTTTTGTGTCTAATCTTTAACTTAACGTCACTATGGTCCATAACATAGCACGTTGGAACTACGACTCGACATACCGACACACGACACCAATGGTTGATCATAAACAAGGGTTCACATAAATCAGAAATCAAACATGTTTCATCATAGCATAATCATGTAAGTCATGGCATAGCATTCAAGTAAGTTGCACAAGTTTGGGTTTAGGTCTGGTCACAGTTTCGCTAGTATAGATTCGCTAGGCAGTTTCGCTGTGTGCACGGGCAGCACTTTCGCTAGGCAATACCCGATGACACAGTTTCGCTAGGCTAGTTTCGCTCGAAACTGTTGGCACAGTTTCGCTAGACTAGTTTCGCCCGAAACTGGTTGAACTTTCGTTCAGGGACAAGGTCTATGGTTATTTCGCTAGGCAGTTTCGTTCACTGGCGACACTACAGTTTCGCTGTATAGTGTCGCCTGAAGGAGATGTACATAATTTCGCTGGATAGTTTCGCCCAGAGAACAGGCTAGTTTCGCTGGTCGCGAAAAACACATAAATCAGCCCTAAAATCAATCTAACAGCTTCCATACTTCATGTAATTCATTATCTAGCATACATAGACATTTACCAACATCACAGAAGCAAGTTTAACACCTTAAACATGGATTTTTATCATGAAATCACCAAAAATGCATTTTAAACCTAAAATGACCTAATCTAGCATAAATCTTCATTATGGTTTGATTTCACACGTAAAGTTACTGACTTTATGATAGATCTAGCATCCCTAAGCATTATTACAGAAGTATACACGATTTCATGAAGGTTTGGGCATGCTTTAAGGTAAAACACATAGAAAACACATAGAAAACACATAGAAATGGTTTTTGGAACTCACGGTTCGATCTCCAAGCTCAATGGATGATGGTTCGGGGCTGAGATCTCGATGGCTCGGTGTGATTCTCGGCTGACCAGATTTCCAGGAGAAAAGATGGAGAGTGTGTGTGTTTTGTGTAAAAGAGGCAAATGGGAGAAACTAGGGTTTATTAAGATATTATATATCAGGGCCTAGTTTCGCTGGCAGTTTCGCTGGCCAGGCGAAACTGGCTCTGATCTCGTGTAATCCGAACAGCTTGGCTAGCTACCGGGCGAATCTGTAGTTTCGCTCGGTAGTTTCGCCGGCAACCGAAAACATACAATTTGTCACATAATCAAGAATTTACAATTTGTCATGCTATTAATAATATTAAATCATGCGTTCAAATCACATTGCACGTAATGACAATAAATAATTGAACATATAACACATATGGACGGGTTCGGTGATCAACCAAAGGACGTGGACGTATTCGGCCTAGTTAAGCATTAGTTACTAAGTTAACACTTATAACGTAACTAACGGAGATTGTCTAACGGAAGTTAACCTTGAAATTCTCGGATGTCACATCATCCCCTTGTAAATGGAATTTTCGTCCCGAAAATTATTCTTGTGTTGTAGTATTCGCAGTCTCGGCTGTCGTCGCTGGGGAAAGAAAGCAAAAGTTTTAGGGTCGCCACATCCTCCTCCTGTTAAAGGAATTTTGGTCCCCAAAATTAAATCATACCTTGAGTTTCCGTGGACGTTTGCCCGAACAAGTGAGGATACTTTTTCTTCATTTGATCCTCTCGTTCCCAAGTATATTCAGGTCCACGCTTTGAGTTCCATCGAACCTTGACGATCGGAATCTTGCTACGTTTGAGGGCTTTCTCCTCGCGTCCCATGATTTCTACCGGTTGCTCAATAAATCTCAAATGTTCATCAATTTCCAATTCCTCCAAAGGAATTATTTCAGTGTCTTCAGCCAGACATTTCTTTAGATTAGAGACGTGAAACACGTTGTGAACTCCATCGAGTTCGGCAGGGAGTCGTAATCGGTAGGCCACCGGGCCTACTTCCCCAATGATTTCAAATGGACCGATATAGCGAGGATTCAACTTTCCACGCTTTCCGAAGCGTATCACTCCTTTCCAGGGAGATACCTTCAATAGTACCTTGTCGCCTACCTCGAACTTCAAAGGTTTACGGCGTTTGTCGGCATAGCTCTTTTGTCTGTCTCGTGCTGCGGCTATCCGCTTTCTGATTTGAATAATTCGTTCCGTTGTATCATGAATGATTTCCGGTCCGGTGAGTCCCTTCTCACCCGTTTCGGCCCAACACACGGGCGATCTACATTTTCTGCCATAAAGAGCTTCAAAAGGTGCTGCACCAATGCTCGTGTGATAACTGTTGTTGTAGGAGAACTCCACCAACGGAAGGTGAGCCTCCCAGTCTTTACCGAAGTCGAGAACGCAAGCTCGGAGCATGTCTTCTAAAGTCTGAATAGTTCGTTCCGTCTGACCATCAGTCTGCGGGTGATAAGCTGTACTCATATCCAGTCTGGTTCCCAGTGCTTCTTGCATAGATTGCCACAATCGGGAAGTAAATCGAGGATCTCGGTCGGAGATAATGGTCTTAGGCACTCCATGACGTGCCACAATTCGGTCAATGTACAGCTTTGTTAACTTGTCCATATTGTCATTTTCCCTCATTGGAATAAAGTGTGCAGATTTGGTTAGTCGATCTATGATAACCCAAATCGCATCCGGTCGATTCGATCGATGAGGTAATCCCGTTACAAAATCCATGGAGATATCCTCCCATTTCCATTCTGGGATCTTTGGTTGCTGCAGTAATCCAGAAGGCTTTTGGTACTCGATTTTAACTCTTGAGCACGTTAAACACTTAGCCACATATCGCGCAATGTCGGCTTTCATATTCGGCCACCAATACAAGTTCTTCAAATCTTGGTACATTTTATCCGATCCAGGGTGCACCGAATACCTTGACTTGTGAGCCTCGTCCATCACGAGCTCACGAAGATTTCCAAGTAAAGGAACCCAAATTCTATCATTATAATACCTGAGTCCGTCGGACTTAATTTCGGAGTTTCCATCTACACCACGCAGTGCTTCAGCTGCGAAGTTTTCTTCTTTCAAAGCTTCTCGTTGGGCATCGCGGATCCGATCCGGCAGTCCCGTGTGAATGGTAAGTTGCAGCGCTCGTACTCGTCGAGGCTTTTCATACTCCTTTCGACTTAATGCATCTGCCACAACATTGGCTTTTCCCGGGTGATACTTAATCGCTAAGTCATAATCATTGAGTAATTCGACCCACCGTCGTTGTCGCATGTTGAGGTCCTTTTGTTCAAAGATGTGTTGTAAGCTTTTGTGGTCGGTAAATATCGTGCACTTTGTTCCGTAGAGGTAATGTCTCCAAATCTTAAGTGCAAATACAACGGCTCCCAATTCCAAATCATGCGTTGTATAATTCTTCTCAGTATCCTTCAGTTGCCTGGACCCGTAGGCAATTACTTTGTCTCGTTGCATCAACACGCAACCGAGTCCTTGGATGGATGCATCACAGTAAACTACAAAGTCGTCAACCCCATCGGGTAACGCGAGAATCGGAGCTGAACATAACATGTCTTTAAGAGTTTGAAACGCGTGTTCCTCTTTTTCACCCCATCTATATTGCACTCCTTTGTGCGTTAAAGCGGTTAAGGGTTGAGCCAATTGCGAGAAACCCTTAATAAATCTTCGGTAATATCCGGCAAGTCCCAAAAATTGTCGGATTTCGGTCGGCGCTCTAGGAGTAGACCAATTCTTGATAGCTTCCACTTTAGCTGGGTCGACATGAATTCCATTCTGATCAACAATGTGTCCAAGAAACTGGACTTCGCGAATCCAAAAATCGCACTTCGAAAACTTAGCATAAAGCTGTTCCTTGCGGAGTAATTCCAAGATAAGTCGTAGGTGATTCTCGTGTTCTTCCTTTGTCTTGGAGTAGATCAGAATATCGTCAATGAAAACTATCACAAACTTATCGAGGTACGGCTTGCACACTCGATTCATCAGATCCATAAATACGGCAGGTGCATTGGTTAGCCCAAACGGCATAACCAGGAATTCGTAGTGACCATACCGAGTTCTGAAAGCAGTCTTGGGGACATCCTCATCTCGAACACGAAGTTGGTGATATCCGGACCGTAGATCAATCTTTGAAAAGTAGCTCGAACCTTGCAGTTGGTCGAAGAGATCGTCGATTCGAGGAAGTGGATACCGATTCTTAATCGTAACCTTGTTAAGCTCTCGGTAGTCAATACACATTCGGAACGTTCCATCCTTCTTCTTAACAAACAATACCGGTGCTCCCCACGGAGACGAACTTGGACGGATAAATCCTTTGTCGAGTAGCTCTTGAAGTTGTGCGGAGAGTTCGTTGAGTTCACTTACCGCCAAACGGTAAGGTGCGCGTGCAATCGGAGCGGCTCCAGGAGCTAAATCGATTCCAAACTCGACTTGTCGAAATGGAGGTAAACCAGGTAGATCATCAGGAAATACATCTTGGAAGTCACGGACTATCGGGTAGTCGTCGATTTTACGCTCGGGAAGTGTCGAATCGGTGACGTTTGCAAGAATCGCGAAGTGACCTTTACGAAGGCACTTTTGAGCTTTAAGAAACGAGATAATGCCGGTGACTGTTCCACCTTTCTCGCCTTGGACCGTTAACACTTCACCTCCTTCGAGTGGGATACGAACCACTTTTTCTTGACATAAAATTTCAGCTCGGTTTTCAGATAACCAATCCATTCCTACTATGACATCAAAACTACCAATCGGGAAAGGCATAAGATCGATTCCTAACGTACGGCCAGCTAGTTCTAACTTACAGTCCTTAACTATCTGAGTCGTATCATGAAGTTTACCATTCGCTAACTCTACCACATACTTAGCATCTAAGTCAATCGGTTTAGCATTAATTAACTTAGCAAACTTAGTGGAAATAAAACTTCTTTCAGCACCAGAATCAAACAATACAGTAGCAAAGAAACCATTAAGGATGAATTTACCGTTAATCACGTTGGCGTCGTTGCGAGCTTCCCCTTGACCCATGACGAAGGCTCTTCCTCTGCCATTCCCACCATTTCCGTTCCCGCCATTACCATTTCCACCGTTACCATTTCCGTTGCCCGGGTTCCCACCGTTGCCATTGTTACCATTCCCTTGCCTGCGCAATTGCGGGCAATCTTTCCTCATGTGGCCTTGCGCACCACATTCATAACAGCCACGGGCTCCACCATTGTTGTTGTTCTGATTGTTTCCTTGCCCGTTGCGGTTGTTTCCGTTTCCCCTGTTGTTGTTATTTCCTCCTTGATTCTGACCGTTGTTGTTCAACCTTTGCAAGTTGGTCCAGCAGTTGTTGGCTTCATGCCCCATCTTCCCACATCTTCCACATTCCAAACCTTTGTTGCACATACCATTGTGGTGTTTTCCGCACTTGTTACAATACGGTGCTTTTCCCTTATAGTTTCCATTCCCACCTTGGCGATTGTTACTCCCACTGTTGCTGCCATTGTTGAAATTGGACCTTGTGTTGTCAGATCGCTTGTTCTGATATTGGGAGTTAGAGGATCTCCCAGATTGATTCCCGACAGTTTGATTGTTCACAGAAGTTGCTGGAGCTTCTTCTTCAGCCTTACGCTTGCCACTTAAGGCAGTCTTTGTAGCAGCTTTGGCGGGTAGGGTACCCCTCTCAATCTCCTGATCAGTTAACTTATGAGCCAAACGTATGGCTTGCTGCACGGTTGTTGGGTTGCTGGCTGTCACCAAGCTCTTGATTTGGGGTGCGAGACCCTCCAGATAACGCTCAATGCGTTTGAATTCAGCATCAACCATTGTCGGACATAGCACCGCGTACTCGTGGTAACGCGCAGTGTACTCTTCAACCTCAGATCCAGACATCTTGGAGTTCAGAAATTCTCCCTCTAGTTTCTTGACTTGATCCCGAGGGCAGTACTCCTCCATGATCAGCTCCTTAAATGCTTCCCAGTTCATGTTGTTAGCCGCATTTACCCCAATCATCTGAATTTCAGCGTTCCACCAGGAGAGAGCAGCTCCCTCGAAAGTACCAGTCGCAAATTTCACCTTGCTCTCAGCAGGGCAGTTACACATAGAGAAGACCTTCTCAGACTTCTCGATCCACCTGAGGAGTCCTACCGCTCCTTCTTCGCCGGAAAACGTCATTGGCTTACAATCCATGAAGGACTTAAACGTGCAGTGATGGTGGTTTCCTGATGCAATTAATAGTTCGGGCTTTAAGTTTAAACAGGTCAAAATATATTTCGTTTTGTGCCTTAAACGGCATAATAATTACCCTGTGCGGCGTATGCAGCTTGGACGGCTGCCACCGCGGCTTGCACGTGTTCGTTAATCATCGCTTGCAGCTGTGCAGGCGTCATGTTAATGTTGCTCCTTCCGTGTCCTCTTCCAGACATCTTGCTGGACAGTTAAAGTAGCCAGTGTTCAGTCACAGTTATACTTTATACATATCCCATAATATGTATATTAACAATTCCCGTTATCCCACTATTAGTCCAGAAAAATTTTGTGCAAAATCGAGGCGTCGTCGAAGAACGTCGCAAGTCGTAAGTACTATCGTCGAAAGTCGGCTCTCCCATAAAAGTCACCGTCGGCGTAGTAATCGTAGTAGAAATCAGGACGTAGCGTGTAGCATCGTTTCGCTGTCGCTTTCCCCGGAATAGTGTGCGTATTAGCGTTCGCGTTTCGTATTCGTGTGTGAAAATTTTCCTAAGGTTTTCCGTTAGACTACCTAGACACGGTCTATATATATATTTATATAGATATATATACATATGAAGTATTTACTTACACAGCAGAGCGAGTATCCCAGGTTGGCACGTGAAAATTTTGTTTTGGGAATTTGTTGGTTCGTTTGTAACTAAGGTTTCAAGTTGCAGTTTCCAAATCGTTTTTCAAAATGATTCCAGTTCTCTGCAACTTATGGCTCTGATACCAATCTGTCACACCCCCAAATAACCACTAACGGAGTTTACACCGTTAAGGGGTGCGAGCAAACCAGGACCACAACCATTAGTTACAAATACTAAACGAATCAGAGTATAAGTCCAAATGTTCATAACACAAAACAGTTTCAAAAGTTACGCAGCGGAATAAGAACATAAGTATCTTAGCACTAACCACGTGCTTTAATTACAAAATCATAAATTCGTTGTTTAAAATTCCCTAATTTAGTTTAAAATAAAAGTAAGTACGTCTTCTTGTGCCATGCCAACCTCCAGCGGATACTCCTCAACGATCTGCAAAAGTGAAAACCACACAAGTGTCAACCTAACGGTTGGTGAGTTCACGGTGGGCATGTCATGCATTGGCCCGGTCTCATAAGCGTATGTATCAACATATAATAAGTATTAGTTTTGCAAACATTTCCAAGTGTTGAATTATCGAATATGCACTAGTTAAGTAGAAGTTAAAGCGGTCAACCGATATCGCGGGTAGCTAATCCGGTTTCCATGCACTAAGGAAGTTCGTACCAAAGCTGACGTAACAGAGTTCGGCATTTGCCGATGGTTTGTGCCTCCAGTTGTGTTCCTCGTGGGACCCACAACTAAAATAGGCTGATATTGTACTCCGTTCGGCCTCCAACCGGTTGGCTACACATTTGTGTACCGCGGAGCAGGGTTGTCAACCCTCAGTAGATCTACCCAACATCCCCTCGCTTCATAAATTAATGGTACTAAATTGTTGAGGACTTTTAAGTTTCAAGGCATCCTTAGAAATCATGTGATATCATTTGGTTTAGACTTTAACCTACACTAGCCATATTAAAAATCGTTTATTCTGGATTTCATTTGAAATCCTAAAAAGAGTTTAAGTGTCAAAATGGTTGTTCCGGATTTCCTTTGAAATCCCAAGTGTTATCGAATAGTTGGATTGCGGATTTCATTTGAAATCCCAAGGATGGACAGTTGCAAGTGCTTCCCATAAAACACTCCAACTTCCATAACAGATATCCCATTTGGCGATACCTCAAAATGTCAGCGTTGTTTTCCGTTTAGTATATTCGTTGTGACCCAAACGGGCTCACAATTAAAGGGTTTGTGAAACTCACCTTAGGTTGCTCGGCTACACTTGCTAATTAATCCAAGTATTGTTTAACGAAGACCTATGAACACGTTTAGGTCTTAAGTATTAGTTTTGTGTCTAATCTTTAACTTAACGTCACTATGGTCCATAACATAGCACGTTGGAACTACGACTCGACATACCGACACACGACACCAATGGTTGATCATAAACAAGGGTTCACATAAATCAGAAATCAAACATGTTTCATCATAGCATAATCATGTAAGTCATGGCATAGCATTCAAGTAAGTTGCACAAGTTTGGGTTTAGGTCTGGTCACAGTTTCGCTAGTATAGATTCGCTAGGCAGTTTCGCTGTGTGCACGGGCAGCACTTTCGCTAGGCAATACCCGATGACACAGTTTCGCTAGGCTAGTTTCGCTCGAAACTGTTGGCACAGTTTCGCTAGACTAGTTTCGCCCGAAACTGGTTGAACTTTCGTTCAGGGACAAGGTCTATGGTTATTTCGCTAGGCAGTTTCGTTCACTGGCGACACTACAGTTTCGCTGTATAGTGTCGCCTGAAGGAGATGTACATAATTTCGCTGGATAGTTTCGCCCAGAGAACAGGCTAGTTTCGCTGGTCGCGAAAAACACATAAATCAGCCCTAAAATCAATCTAACAGCTTCCATACTTCATGTAATTCATTATCTAGCATACATAGACATTTACCAACATCACAGAAGCAAGTTTAACACCTTAAACATGGATTTTTATCATGAAATCACCAAAAATGCATTTTAAACCTAAAATGACCTAATCTAGCATAAATCTTCATTATGGTTTGATTTCACACGTAAAGTTACTGACTTTATGATAGATCTAGCATCCCTAAGCATTATTACAGAAGTATACACGATTTCATGAAGGTTTGGGCATGCTTTAAGGTAAAACACATAGAAAACACATAGAAATGGTTTTTGGAACTCACGGTTCGATCTCCAAGCTCAATGGATGATGGTTCGGGGCTGAGATCTCGATGGCTCGGTGTGATTCTCGGCTGACCAGATTTCCAGGAGAAAAGATGGAGAGTGTGTGTGTTTTGTGTAAAAGAGGCAAATGGGAGAAACTAGGGTTTATTAAGATATTATATATCAGGGCCTAGTTTCGCTGGCAGTTTCGCTGGCCAGGCGAAACTGGCTCTGATCTCGTGTAATCCGAACAGCTTGGCTAGCTACCGGGCGAATCTGTAGTTTCGCTCGGTAGTTTCGCCGGCAACCGAAAACATACAATTTGTCACATAATCAAGAATTTACAATTTGTCATGCTATTAATAATATTAAATCATGCGTTCAAATCACATTGCACGTAATGACAATAAATAATTGAACATATAACACATATGGACGGGTTCGGTGATCAACCAAAGGACGTGGACGTATTCGGCCTAGTTAAGCATTAGTTACTAAGTTAACACTTATAACGTAACTAACGGAGATTGTCTAACGGAAGTTAACCTTGAAATTCTCGGATGTCACATCATCCCCTTGTAAATGGAATTTTCGTCCCGAAAATTACTCTTGTGTTGTAGTATTCGCAGTCTCGGCTGTCGTCGCTGGGGAAAGAAAGCAAAAGTTTTAGGGTCGCCACATTTTCAATCACCGATAGGTCTTCTAGAAGTACCTGCACACTGGTCAAACACATCAGTTTATAAATGACCCGAAAAAAATTGCTTCTGGTCGACCAGTGTCTTGATTTCCTTTTGAAACCACTTTAGGTTTCCAGGTTTGCTGTTTTGGTAATTCAGTATCTGATGAACCCGTCACAGTGGATTGTGACGAACCACCGACAGATAAATCATTTTGAAATTTAGGTAAAAACCTTCTTTAATGTTTAAAATATGTCGGTTGAAATTCATCAAATACTCTGCCATATTCATCAATAAATCTGTATTTGGCAGATTTACCAACATAAGGAACCTGTCTTTTGCTTGAACTAGAAGCAGCAGTGACATGAAAATCTTGTGCCATATGCCCTTTTTGTTGGTAAATGTAACACAAATGATTGTTTACATTTTTTCCCTTTAGTCTCTGCAAAGCTTCACAACTTATAGCATCTCTAAAATGGTCATAAAAATTATCGAATACCTGAAAACGAAGATCATTTACCCATTTTGATGTCGGGATTTTTTTAGCAGAACTTGATCCTCCAGAAGAATATGTAGCAACTTGTGGCTTCTTGCTCTTCAGATCAACATTCTTGACAAAAACTTCGGCAATTTTCTGAGCATCCACACAATGGAGTGGAAATTCTTTATCAGAAAATATTTGTTTTGAACCCTTGAGTTTGTAAAACCTCTCGGGTTGAACCTTATCAGCTTTAAAAAAATCTTTCTTTACTTGCTTCAACTTGACTTGGCTTCAAATTTTGTTGTTTTGAACCTTGAGACCCATCAACTTTAACATTCTTGGTGTTGAAACCTAAACCAACATGTTTTCCCGAAACCTTTTCTTTAGAACCAGATGATGTATGTCCGTTCTTTGCAAGACGAGAAAACTCAGCTTTTATTGCTTTAACATTCTTTTGTTCATAGAAAATTCTTTCATTAATAGCAGTCTTCTCAGTTGAACTTGCTGATTTCTCTTCTTCAGTAGACGTAGAATCAGACACAACCTTTTCAACTTTCTGTTCTTTCTGTGACTTCACAACCTTTCCCCCATTAGATTTCTTATCAACAAATTCAGAATAATCACCGGTTTCTACCTTCTCTTTTATATCATTAACACCTTCTTTGAGACTTCCTGGTGGTGAAACGGTTTTGTTAAACATTTTCTCAAAATTCTCATCCATGGCCAAGAAACTTGTAAAAGATTGAGAATTAGTGACATTGTTTAAAAGACGTTTTGAATCAAGACTTCAATCTTTAATTCAGAAATTCTTTGATGAGCTTCATCCAACTCTTTTTCCGTTGCAGTTAACTTCTTTGCCACTTTGTGAGTTTCATATTTCTACAATCTCAAATTATCAAGTTCTGCAAACAACTATTTCTTCAATTTATCTTCATTTCTTTTCTGTATATCTAAATTTGCATTCTGCAATTTGTTCACCCTCATTAGCTCTCTTTTCTCATCTAGTAACTTTTCCATATCTATCTGATATGACTCAATTTTGGCAGCAGAGTCATCAGAAGTCTTGGTGAGCATATCAAGCTTAATCTTGGACTTTTCAAATAAATCATTGAAATCTTGTTCAACATCCTTCGCTTCTGCCTTCCATTTTTCAACTTCCTTGGCTAATTCCACATTTGCTTCAGATAACTTTGTAAATTTCTGTTCAAACTCCTTTTCAAGACCTTGAAATTTCAACTCTTTTTCAACTACCTCTGCTTGAAAATCTGAAAACTTTTCTTTCTGAACGACTAACTCTTGGATTATACCTTCTAATCTTTTCCTTCATTACTCAATTCTTCAATCTTCTTCTCATAATCAACAACCAATAACTCATCGTCCTTTACCACACTCCGAATCCTTTTGTCTTTTTGTGAACAAAATTCACAAACTGATTGATAACTACTGGTGTCAGATTCAGATTCAGTTATGTCTACTTCGTCATCACTTTGTACGATTTGAGCAACAAACGAAAAATTGACCAAAAATGCAGACTCATCAAGAAAATCAGCAGCCCAATCATAACCTTCATTCGATGTTAGTGATTTTGACTCAGAAGTAATAGCTATTAAAGCAATTGGAGGATTAGAAGTTCGTCCCCAATCATATTGCTTATCGACTTGAGATACCAAAGCTGTTGGAGACTTTGATGAAGAAGCATTTGATTTTGAACATTCAAGAGCAAAATGTCTAAAATTAGAACATTTGAAACATTTTGCCTTTGATTTATCTATTCCAACCTTGCCATCCGGATTTAAACTTTGGAATCCAGTCTTCTTCTTGAATCTTTCAACTCTTTGGGCTAACATCGCAAGTTGCCAATTAATATCCATTTGTTCAAGATTACCCGGATAGATCTGATCAAAATCTTCTTCAATCAAATTAGAAGTTGTCAACTCACCATTCAGCAATCCATAGTATGAAGATAATAGAGCAGAAATTAATGCCAAATGTTTATCAGGTGTTTTTGCAGAAAATGAAGTCTGACTTGAATGATTTGGAATAGTGAAGTTATACCCTCTTGATGAATTTGCAGAATTTCCTGAACCAAGACTAGCAGTAAATGCTGTTTGAGGTGGATTTGTTGAATCAATACCAAATGATTTAGATTTTACATTAAGACTTGTAGAATTTTGACCATGATATAACTCAGGGTTTTGTAATTAAGAAGTTGATTTATTTGACGTCATCATTTTCATTTCTCTAGCATGAAGCTTTCCGCTTAAATCATGAAATGATATTGTAGAATAGTCTTTGTCATGGGTAAGCAACAACACATAATTTTCCAACTTTTCTGGTAATGCTTCCATCAGTTTCTCTTTCAATGTTACCACTTTCAATTCACTGATTAGATGTGAAAATCTGGATACAAGTGCAGGAATATTTTCTTTATCATAATGTTGAAAATTTTCAAATTCTTTATTCAGCACTTTTCGTCTACTCTTCGTGTATTGGTCATTGTCTTCGCATCTTGTAGATAATGCATCCCACAACTGTTTTGACTTTTTGCAAGTATTAAACTGATGCAATAATTCAGTAGGCAAAACCATTGTTAGATAACCAAAAGCTTTTTCTTCAAGGTCATAGCTTTTTCTTTCAGCCGCATCAAAATTTTGAATTTGTTTAAAATCTCCATCATCAGTTGGATGCATGTAAAGCTTATGAATTGGAATCATAAATCGATATCATTTGTACTGATGTAAGCAGAAAATATTCGTTTACAATTGTGATAATCTTCCAATTTCAATAATTTGGGAAATTTCTGGCTTGTTCCGATTTCATTATCAAAGTTTAGCATTGTTTGCATCGCACTTTGCATAGCGGCAAAAGCTTGAAAATCAGACATTTTTTACCGAAAATGATACTTCAAAAACTTCAAACCAAAAAACGAAGGTCTTCCAAGTGGATTTTGGGTACCAAAACGGAGGGTACTGGCCGTTAGGCGAGTAAAAGTCTAGATCTTTTCGAGACGGTCATTTTGGCTGGTATTGGGTTCCGTAACTCTCAACGGTTCTCAAGTTACATTAGTTTTAGTGAACACCACTTTTCTGCCAGCGTACCAAACCTAGTCTCAGCGTACCAAAATCACGACTTCTGTATCAAAGAGGTCAACGTACCAAAACTCCAACGTACCAAAATCTGGACCAGAAATCTCAGCGTACCAGTTTGGTACGGCGTAACTGCCAGCGTACCAGTGAGTAACCGTCACGTACCAACTTTGAAGATTGCCTTGCGTACCAACCACCAGCGTACCAGAAATCTTAGAAGATTGCCTAGCGTACCACTAAGCGTACCAACGAATCATCCGGCGTACCAGCAGCGTACCATGCTGAAATCGACTGATTTTTGTGAATTTTGACAATTTGAACTGGAATTTGACACAGTGAGGTGCGAAAACACTCTAGGAACGTTCAGAAATCATTTTTGACCTCGGAATCACTCAGAATTGGAAGAATTTGATGAAAAATGAAGAAACCCAAACTTTCTCTCTTTAAAAATCTGAAAATTTGATCAAAAATACAGTAGTAGAGCAACCAAATGCTCTGATACCACTTGTAAAATCGAGATACGATCTTACTACTGCATGCTTTGATCAATCTAGTGAACACGAGAAGTAAATAAGAGAAATCTTATTAAATCACTTGAAGATTACAAAGAAGTCTCTCTGGTTTTTCTCTCTAGAACACACACCATAAGGTGTAGAAAATGATAGAACTATTCTATCAGTCTAACACACGGTATTTATAGTTAGTGACAATCTGGCTTGCGTACCAACTTGTGGACTATTTGGTACGGGTGTACCAATTGGTACGACGTACTGGTTGGTACGACACCATTGATATTGCTACTACAACTCATAGACTCGCTCTAATCTTGATACAATACACGAGACACATTATAGCATAAGAATATGCTCTAACAATGGATACTTGAGCGTTTGAAGTTTACACTATACGTTCAAGTTGCTTACTCTACATGGTCAACTTTTATGGTATATGGTCATCTATTGGCTTATACGATAGTTGACAGTATATAAGAAAAACCGTACAGTAAACTCTGGCAAGCCTATGCCGTTAAGTTTTTGCACCATACGGTCAACTATGTTGTACTATACGGTCTTCTTGTGTGATATACGGTCAACTTGAAGACTATACGGGCAACTTATCTCAAACGAGGTCCTGTGCCAAATTACTCAAGTAACGTCACGTCAACTTCAACAACGCTCAAGACTCAGCTGGTCGTTTGCCTCAATTGCAGCTTATTTGATTTAACTTTGTTTCACTCTTTGTTGTTGCTATAAATAGAACACTTAGGTTATTTTTTAAAATGTAAGTGAGGCAACCTAAGTGTGTTTTTTCCATGGTGTAATCTCTCATTTCCTCTGAAACACTTGTAACCTCCATTAGTGAGCTTGATATAGCAATAAACATTGAGAGTTTAATATTGTTCTTCGTGTTCTTCGTTTGATTTGTGTTGAGCTTCTTGATCAACCTGGATGCCACACCTGGTTGATCTCGTACTTGTGAAATTCTTAGATCTAAGAGGACCTGACAAATGCTATAAGAGTTGTTGGTCTGAACAAAACCCATTTTTATTCTTGAGGATTTTTCAAGATTTAGCTCATTTTGGTGAAGAAATTAAAGATTGAAGGTCGCTTCTAGGGTGGAAACATCATTTAGAAGCAGATTTCATCATCAGAACATCAAATTTGAAGATTTGGCCAGATTTGAGGTTCTGGATGTGAAAACATCTCAAAAACTCAAGTCACTCTTCTTCAAAATTGGAGATGATCTGTCACACCCCCAAAATACCACTAACGGAGTTTATACCGTTAAGGGGCGCGACTAGACCAGGATCCACAACCATAGTTACAAATACTAAACGAATCAGGGTTAGTTCAAACACAAATTATAAATCAAAGTTTCAAATACAACGCAGCGGAATAAAATATTGTTTTAGCACTAACCACGTGCTTTACATAGACATTGTTTTAAATTCCCAATTTAGTTTAAATCAAAACAAAGGTCTTCAAGTGCCATGCCAACCCGCTCCGGATACTCCTTAGCGATCTGCAAAAGTTTAAACCACGCAAGTGTCAACCTAACGGTTGGTGAGTTCACAGTGGGCTTGTCATGCATTGGCCCGGTCTCATAATCATAATTCATGTCAAGATATACTTACAAAATGTTTATTTGTGAAAAGCAATGCTCGTAATTAATTCTCAGTTTATAAATGGTTTGTCCGTGACCACGTCATCGGGTATGTACTAGTTCCGTAAAGTTAAAGGACTCAACCGATATCGCGGGTAGCTAATCCGTTGTTCCATGCTCTAAGGAAGTTTGTACCAAAGCTGACTTATTTTGTGGGGGCCGAGCCATCCCGTTCGGTGCGGACCAAGTCATCGCGTTTTCTGCCTCCCCCGTGTCCTCTCGGGACCACGGGCAAATAGGCTGATATTGTACCTCCGTGCACTCCCCGTGCCACGGGGCGGAGTTTGTCAAACTCCAGTAGATCTACCCAACATCCCCTCGCTTTACAATTAATGGCACAATTAAGTTGAGGACTTTTAAGTTATAAGGCATCCTTAGAAAACATGTGATATCATATGGTTTAGACTTTAACCTACACTAGCCATATTAAAATGTTTTCAGTTTTGTTTCAAAAACAGTTTGATCAGAATTCACAAGTGTTCCCATAAAACACTTTCAGTTCATCAAGTGGGTGCCGAGCATCCCGTGTTCTCAAGTTTATCAGTGAGGTGCCTAGCACTCTCGAGTTTATCAGCATTGTTTTCGTTAAGTTATTCTGTGTGGCCCATCGGACTCACGGTAAGCGGGTTAGTGACACTCACCTTTGGTTGCACTGCTACACTTCTAGTAATCCAACTATTGTTGTTCAACGAAGACCTATGAACACGTTTAGGTCTTAAGTATTAGTTTCGTGTCTAATCATTACTTAACGTCACTATGGCCCATAACATAGCACGTTGCAACTATGACTCGACATACCGACACACGACACCAATGGTTGATCATAAACAAGGGTTCATATAAATCAGATATCAAGCATGTTTCATCATGGCATAATCATGTAAGTCATGGCACAACACATAAGCAAATTTCACAAGTTTGGTTTTTAGGTCAGGTCTTAGTTTCGCTAGCATAGTTTCGCTAGGCAGTTTCGCTAGGTGCACGGGCAGCACTTTCGCTAGGCAATGCCCGGTAACACAGTTTCGCTAGGCTAGTTTCGCCCGAAACTGCTGACGCAGTTTCGCTAGCCTAGTTTCGCAGGGAAACTGGTTTGAACTTTCGTTCAGGTATTTCGCTCGATAGTTTCGCTCGAGCTGGTCTGGTCAGGTTCCCGGCGACACTATAGTTTCGCTGGTCAGTGTCGCTGGAAGGATACACAATTTCGCTACTTAGTTTCGCCCAGAGAACAACAGTTTCGCTGGTCGCGAAAAACATACGGATTTGCCTAAAAATCAACCTAACAGCTTCTGATCATACATGCAATTCATTATTTAGCATCCATGGGCATTTACTAACATAAATCAAGCAACTTTAACATGTTTAACATGCATTTTGTCATCAAATCACCAAGAACACATATAAAACCCTAAAATGACTAAAATGGCATAAATCTCTATCATGGTTGGATTTCATACGCAAAGTTGGAGACTTTATCACAGATCTAGCATTCCTAAGCATATATACAGAAGATCAAGCAATATCATGAAGGTTTGAGCATGCTTTAAGAAGAAAACATATAGAAAACACATAAAGCATAGTTTTTGGGACTCACGGTTGATTCTAGAATCGATAGAGGAGAAGGGATGATGGTCTAGAGGCTGAGATCTTGGTCTCTTAATGGTATTCTCGGCTGGTCCAGAAATCTCAGAGAGTGTGTGTGTGTTTGTTGTGTGGTTTGAGCAAATGAGGCTACTAGGGTTCATTAAGTTTATTTATATCAGAGGCTAGTTTCGCTGGCAGTTTCGCTGGCTGGCGAAACTGGCTCTGATCTCGGGTCACATTGATCAGTCAAGCCTGCTACCGGGCGAATCTGTAGTTTCGCTCGGTAGTTTCGCTGACTACCAAATTTAGGCAATTTTCACATAATCAAGTATTTACAATTAATCATGCTATACACAATAATAAGTCATGTATTTAAATCACATTGCACATAAAGATAATCAATGATGGACACATAACACATATGGACGGGTTCGGTGATCAACCAAAGGTCGTGGACGTATTCGGCCTAGTTATGTATTAGCTACTTATTACGTAACTAACGGGTTTGTCTAACGGAAGTTAACCTTGAAATTCTCGGGTGTCACATCATTCCCCTGAAATTGGAATTTTCGTCCCGAAAATTATTCTTGTGTCGTAGCGTTCGCAGCCTCAGCTGTCGTCGTTGCTATCGTCGCTGGGGAAAGAAAGCAAAAAGTTTTAGGGTTGTCACATCCTCCTCCCGTTAAGGAATTTTGGTCCCCAAAATTAAGTTATACCTTGAGTTTCCGTGGACGTTTGCTCGAACAGGTGAGGATACTTTTTCTTCATTTGATCCTCTCGCTCCCAAGTATATTCAGGTCCACGTCTTGAGTTCCATCGCACCTTGACGATCGGAATCTTGCTACGTTTGAGGGCTTTCTCCTCGCGTCCCATGATTTCTACTGGTTGCTCAATAAATCTCAAATGTTCGTCAATTTCCAATTCCTCCAAGGGAATTATTTCGATGTCTTCAGCCAGACACTTCTTTAGATTAGAAACGTGAAACACGTTGTGAACTCCATCGAGTTCAGCAGGGAGTTGCAATCGATAGGCCACCGGGCCTACCTCCCCAATAATTTCAAACGGACCGATGTAGCGAGGATTTAACTTTCCACGCTTCCCGAAGCGTATCACTCCCTTCCAAGGAGATACCTTCAACAATACTTTGTCACCCACCTCAAACTTTAGAGGTTTTCGGCGTTTGTCGGCATAACTCTTTTGTCGATCACGTGCTGCAGCTAACCGTTGCCTAATTTGAATAATCCGTTCGGTCATATCATGGATAACTTCCGGTCCAGTGAGCCCTTTCTCACCTGTTTCAGCCCAACACACGGGCGATCTACATTTTCGGCCATAAAGTGCTTCAAAAGGTGCAGCACCTATACTTGAATGATAACTATTGTTGTAAGAGAACTCCACCAGTGGAAGGTGAGTCTCCCAATCCTTTCCAAAGTCAAGAACGCAAGCTCGGAGCATATCTTCTAATGTTTGAATCGTTCGTTCCGTCTGACCGTCAGTCTGCGGGTGATAAGCTGTACTCATGTCTAGTCGGGTTCCCAATGCTTCCTGCATTGATTGCCATAACCGGGAAGTGAATCGAGGATCTCGATCAGAAATTATAGTCTTTGGCACACCGTGAAGCTTCACAATTTTGTCGATGTACAGTTTTGTCAATTTATCCATATTATCACTTTCCTTCATCGGAATGAAATGTGCCGATTTGGTTAGTCGATCGATGACAACCCAAATCGCATCCGGTTGGTTTGATCGATGAGGTAATCCCGTTACAAAATCCATGGAGATGTCCTCCCATTTCCATTCTGGGATCTTTGGTTGTTGTAGTAAACCAGAAGGCTTTTGATATTCAATCTTGACCCTTGAACATGTTAAACACTTAGCCACATATCGAGCAATGTCGGCTTTCATATTCGGCCACCAATAAAGATTTTTCAAGTCCTGATACATTTTATCTGATCCGGGGTGCACCGAATATCTTGACTTGTGAGCCTCGTCCATCACGAGCTCACGGAGATTTCCAAACAAAGGAACCCAGATTCTGTCATTATAATACGTGAGTCCATCGGACTTAACTTCAGAATGGCCATCTACACCACGCAGTGCTTCAGCTGCGAAGTTTTCTGCTTTCAAAGCTTCTCGTTGGCAGTCACGGATCCGATCCGGTAATCCTGAATGTATTGTAAGTTGAAGCGCTCGTACCCGACGAGGCTTTTCGTATTCTTTTCTGCTCAGGGCATCGGCCACAACGTTGGCTTTTCCAGGATGATACTTAATAGCCAAATCATAATCGTTTAGTAACTCGACCCACCGTCGTTGTCGCATGTTGAGGTCTTTCTGATCAAAGATGTGTTGCAAACTTTTATGATCGGTGAATATTGTGCACTTTGTTCCATATAAGTAGTGTCTCCAAATCTTAAGTGCATGAACAACGGCTCCCATTTCCAAATCATGCGTTGTATAATTCTTTTCAGTATCCTTTAGTTGCCTGGACCCATAGGCAATCACTTTATCTCGTTGCATCAACACGCAACCGAGTCCTTGGATTGATGCGTCGCAGTAAACCACAAAATCGTCAATTCCATCGGGTAACGCAAGAATTGGAGCCGAACATAACATATCTTTGAGCGTTTGAAACGCGCGCTCTTCCTTTTCACCCCATCTGTATTGCACTCCTTTGTGCGTTAAGGCCGTTAAGGGTTGAGCCAGTTGAGAGAAACCCTTAATAAACCTTCGATAATATCCGGCAAGCCCTAAAAATTGTCGGATTTCTGTTGGCGCTCTTGGGGTAGACCAGTTCTTTATTGCTTCCACTTTGGCTGGATCGACATGAATTCCTTCTTCATTAACAATGTGTCCAAGAAACTGGACTTCGCGGATCCAAAAGTCGCACTTCGAAAACTTAGCATAAAGCTGTTCCTTACGGAGCAATTCCAGTATAAGTCGCAGATGCTCCTCGTGTTCTTCTTTTGACTTGGAGTAGATCAAAATATCGTCGATGAAGACTATTACAAACTTATCGAGGTACGGCTTGCACACTCGATTCATCAGATCCATAAACACAGCCGGTGCATTGGTTAGCCCAAACGGCATAACCAGGAACTCGTAGTGACCATACCGAGTTCTAAAAGCAGTCTTAGGTACATCCTCATCACGAACGCGAAGCTGGTGATATCCAGACCGTAGATCAATCTTTGAAAAGTAGCTTGAACCTTGTAGTTGGTCGAAGAGATCGTCGATTCGAGGAAGTGGATACCGATTCTTGATCGTAACTTTGTTAAGCTCTCGGTAGTCAATGCACATGCGGAACGTTCCATCCTTCTTCTTGACAAACAGTACCGGAGCTCCCCATGGAGACGAACTTGGACGAATAAACCCCTTGTCGAGTAGCTCTTGCAGTTGTGAGGAGAGTTCGTTGAGTTCACTTACAGCCAAACGATACGGTGCGCGTGCGATCGGAGCGGCACCTGGAGCTAAATCAATCCCAAACTCAACTTGTCGAAACGGAGGCAGACCAGGCAGATCTTCAGGAAACACGTCTTGAAAGTCGCGAACTATCGGGTAATCATCGATTTTACGCTCGGGATGTGTCGTGTCAGTGACGTTCGCAAGAATCGCGAAGTGACCCTTGCGGAGGCATTTCTGAGCTTTGAGAAACGAGATAATACCAGTTACTACTCCACCTTTTTCACCTTGAACCGTTAATTCTTTGCCGTCTTCGAGTGGAATACGAACCACTTTTTCCTTACATAAAATTTCAGCCCGATTCTCGGATAACCAATCCATTCCTACTATAACGTCGAAACTACCAATTGGGAAAGGCATAAGGTCGATTCCTAGGGTATGGCCCGCTAGTTCTAGCTTACAATCCTTAACTATCTGGGTAGTATCATGAAGTTTACCATTTGCTAGTTCTACCACATATTTAGCGTCTAGGGCAATCGGTTTAGCATTAATTATTCTAGCAAATTTAGTGGAAATAAAACTTTTCTCAGCACCAGAATCAAATAAAACAGTAGCAAAGAAACCGTTCAAAATAAATTTACCGTTGATCACGTTGGCATCATTGCGAGCTTCACCCTGACCCATGACAAAAGCTCGACCTCTACCATTTCCACCATTTCCGTTTCCACCATTTCCATTGCCATTCCCATTACCATTACCTCCACCGTTACCATTCCCACCGTTATTTCCCTGGTTGCCATTACCTTGTCTTCTTAGCTGAGGGCAGTCTCTCTTGATGTGACCTTGAGCACCACACTCAAAGCAGCCACGGGCTCCCCCATTGTTGTTGTTCTGGTTCTGACCGTTGTTTCCATTACCCCGATTATTCCCATAGTTGTTGTTGTTGTTCCTTCTGGGGCGGTTTTGTTGTCTCGGGCAAGGTCGCCCAACAGTCTTTTGCTTCGTGGCCTCCCTTGCCACACCTTTCACAGTTCTGATTCTTCCTACAAACACCAGCATGATGCTTCCCACATCTGTTGCACAAGGGCAGGTTACCCCTGTAGTTGCCTTGACCATTGCCACCCTGGCGGTAGTTGCTACTGTTGTTCCCTGATCTCTTGCTTTGACCTTGGGAGTTGAAAGACCTCCCAGTACTGTTACCCACACTTTGAACATTCATCGAGTTCTCCGGAGCTTCATCTTCAGCTTTTCTTTTGCCACTCAAGGCAGTCTTCTCGGTGGCTTTCGCAGGTAGCGTACCTTTCTCGACCTCTTGGTCAGTAAGCTTGTGAGCCAAACGAATGGCTTGCTGCACGTTGGCGGGGTTGCTGGCAGTCACCAGTCCCTTGATTTGAGGCGCGAGGCCTTCCAGGTAACGCTCGACGCGTTTGAATTCAGCATCAACCATTGAGGGGCACAAAACCTCATATTCGTGATATCGTGCAGTGTATTGCTCAATCTCAGACCCAGACATCTTCAAATTCAGGAATTCACCCTCAAGCTTCTTGACTTGATCACGTGGACAGTATTCTTCCATGATCAGCTCCTTAAATGCTGCCCACTGCATGTTATCAGCCGCTTCTAGCCCAACCATTTGAATCTCAGCGTTCCACCAGGAGAGTGCGGCTCCTTCGAAAGTACCAGTAGCGAACTTCACTTTGCTTTCAGCAGGACAATTACACATGGAGAAGACCTTCTCGGACTTCTCAATCCATCGGAGGAGTCCTACAGCTCCTTCTTCGCCGGAAAACATCATCGGCTTGCAGTCCATGAAGGACTTGAACGTACAGTGGTGTTGGTTTCCTGATGCATAAATAGTTCGGATTTTAAAATTAAACAGGTCATGATATAATTGCTTGGTGCCTTAACCGGCATAATAGTTACCCTGTGCGGCATATGCAGCTTGGACGGCTGCCACCGCGGCTTGCACATGCTCGGCAATCATCGCTTGCAGCTGTGCAGGCGTCATGTGTATACCGCCTCTTCCGTTTCCTCTTCCAGACATCTTGCTGAACAGTTAAAGTAGCCAGTGTTCAGACACAGTTATATTCTTATACATACCCCATAATATGTATATTAGCCAGTTCCCGTTATCCCACTATTAGTCTAGAAAATTTTGTGCAAAATCGAGGCGTCGTCGAAGAATGTCGTAAATGCTATCGTCGAAGGTCGGCTTCCCATAAAGTCACCGTCGGCGTAGTCGTCGTAGTAGAAATCAGGACGTAACGTGTAGCATCGTTTCGTTGTCGCTTTCCCCAGAGTAGTGTGCGTATTCGCGGTCGCATTTCGTATTCGTGTGAAAATTTCCTAAGGTCTTTCCGTTAGACTACTTAGACACGGTCTATATATATACTTATATATATATATATACATATATCTGTACGTACTAAGCTTTTACTTACACAGCAGAGCGAGTATCCCAGGTTGGCACGTAAAAATTTTGTCTTTGGGAATTTGTTTATTCGTTTTGTAACCAAGGTTTTCAAGTTGCAGTTTCCAAATCGTTTTCAAAAATGATTCCAGTTCTCTGCAACTTATGGCTCTGATACCAATCTGTCACACCCCCAAAATACCACTAACGGAGTTTATACCGTTAAGGGGCGCGACTAGACCAGGATCCACAACCATAGTTACAAATACTAAACGAATCAGGGTTAGTTCAAACACAAATTATAAATCAAAGTTTCAAATACAACGCAGCGGAATAAAATATTGTTTTAGCACTAACCACGTGCTTTACATAGACATTGTTTTAAATTCCCAATTTAGTTTAAATCAAAACAAAGGTCTTCAAGTGCCATGCCAACCCGCTCCGGATACTCCTTAGCGATCTGCAAAAGTTTAAACCACGCAAGTGTCAACCTAACGGTTGGTGAGTTCACAGTGGGCTTGTCATGCATTGGCCCGGTCTCGTAATCATAATTCATGTCAAGATATACTTACAAAATATTTATTTGTGAAAAGCAATGCTCGTAATTAATTCTCAGTTTATAAATGAAGTTTGTCCGTGACCACGTCATCGGGTATGTACTAG
This sequence comes from Deinandra increscens subsp. villosa, assembly GCA_039602395.1. Taxonomy (NCBI): domain Eukaryota; kingdom Viridiplantae; phylum Streptophyta; class Magnoliopsida; order Asterales; family Asteraceae; genus Deinandra; species Deinandra increscens. The sequence goes on along the minus strand of JBCNJP010002912.1, from coordinate 26,838 downwards.
TTCCGTAAAGTTAAAGGACTCAACCGATATCGCGGGTAGCTAATCCGTTGTTCCATGCTCTAAGGAAGTTTGTACCAAAGCTGACTTATTTTGTGGGGGCCGAGCCATCCCGTTCGGTGCGGACCAAGTCATCGCGTTTTCTGCCTCCCCCGTGTCCTCTCGGGACCACGGGCAAATAGGCTGATATTGTACCTCCGTGCACTCCCCGTGCCACGGGGCGGAGTTTGTCAAACTCCAGTAGATCTACCCAACATCCCCTCGCTTTACAATTAATGGCACAATTAAGTTGAGGACTTTTAAGTTATAAGGCATCCTTAGAAAACATGTGATATCATATGGTTTAGACTTTAACCTACACTAGCCATATTAAAATGTTTTCAGTTTTGTTTCAAAAACAGTTTGATCAGAATTCACAAGTGTTCCCATAAAACACTTCCAGTTCATCAAGTGGGTGCCGAGCATCCCGTGTTCTCAAGTTTATCAGTGAGGTGCCTAGCACTCTCGAGTTTATCAGCATTGTTTTCGTTAAGTTATTCTGTGTGGCCCATCGGACTCACGGTAAGCGGGTTAGTGACACTCACCTTTGGTTGCACTGCTACACTTCTAGTAATCCAACTATTGTTGTTCAACGAAGACCTATGAACACGTTTAGGTCTTAAGTATTAGTTTCGTGTCTAATCATTACTTAACGTCACTATGGCCCATAACATAGCACGTTGCAACTATGACTCGACATACCGACACACGACACCAATGGTTGATCATAAACAAGGGTTCATATAAATCAGATATCAAGCATGTTTCATCATGGCATAATCATGTAAGTCATGGCACAACACATAAGCAAATTTCACAAGTTTGGTTTTTAGGTCAGGTCTTAGTTTCGCTAGCATAGTTTCGCTAGGCAGTTTCGCTAGGTGCACGGGCAGCACTTTCGCTAGGCAATGCCCGGTAACACAGTTTCGCTAGGCTAGTTTCGCCCGAAACTGCTGACGCAGTTTCGCTAGCCTAGTTTCGCAGGGAAACTGGTTTGAACTTTCGTTCAGGTATTTCGCTCGATAGTTTCGCTCGAGCTGGTCTGGTCAGGTTCCCGGCGACACTATAGTTTCGCTGGTCAGTGTCGCTGGAAGGATACACAATTTCGCTACTTAGTTTCGCCCAGAGAACAACAGTTTCGCTGGTCGTGAAAAACATACGGATTTGCCTAAAAATCAACCTAACAGCTTCTGATCATACATGCAATTCATTATTTAGCATCCATGGGCATTTACTAACATAAATCAAGCAACTTTAACATGTTTAACATGCATTTTGTCATCAAATCACCAAGAACACATATAAAACCCTAAAATGACTAAAATGGCATAAATCTCTATCATGGTTGGATTTCATACGCAAAGTTGGAGACTTTATCACAGATCTAGCATTCCTAAGCATATATACAGAAGATCAAGCAATATCATGAAGGTTTGAGCATGCTTTAAGAAGAAAACATATAGAAAACACATAAAGCATAGTTTTTGGGACTCACGGTTGATTCTAGAATCGATAGAGGAGAAGGGATGATGGTCTAGAGGCTGAGATCTTGGTCTCTTAATGGTATTCTCGGCTGGTCCAGAAATCTCAGAGAGTGTGTGTGTGTTTGTTGTGTGGTTTGAGCAAATGAGGCTACTAGGGTTCATTAAGTTTATTTATATCAGAGGCTAGTTTCGCTGGCAGTTTCGCTGGCTGGCGAAACTGGCTCTGATCTCGGGTCACATTGATCAGTCAAGCCTGCTACCGGGCGAATCTGTAGTTTCGCTCGGTAGTTTCGCTGACTACCAAATTTAGGCAATTTTCACATAATCAAGTATTTACAATTAATCATGCTATACACAATAATAAGTCATGTATTTAAATCACATTGCACATAAAGATAATCAATGATGGACACTTAACACATATGGACGGGTTCGGTGATCAACCAAAGGTCGTGGACGTATTCGGCCTAGTTATGTATTAGCTACTTATTACGTAACTAACGGGTTTGTCTAACGGAAGTTAACCTTGAAATTCTCGGGTGTCACATGATCCATTGATATATGGAAGTTGCTATAGTTTTGAGTATTGATCCACATCATAATGCGAAACTATTCGTGCTTAGGGTCTGAATTTTTGTAGGTAATCCTAAATTAATGTGTTTTAACAAAGCCCTAAGTTTATTTCACAATTGGAAAAGCTTTGGTAAAGGTTTTGTTAACGGGTCAAAATTAGGGTTTTCATAACGTTACTCTACCCAAATTGACTAAACGAGTTGAATTAAGCTTTGATCTTTTAAAGGATATTATAAAATGTTATAATGGATAATACCTTATGTTGGTTTGAATTAAAAATGACTTTTGATAATAAAACGAGAAATTCAAGAATTAGGGTTTCTAAATATGATTATTTAATATAAAATAATCCAAAGGGTATGGGGGCTTGATTTTTGGCATGATAACATGTTTTCATATAATATAAGTATATATGGAATTAAATTGGATAAATAACCAAGTATTGAAAATACCGAGTTAACCGGAAGGGTAGGCACCTGTACACTGGGGTTTCTGGCATAGCGAGGGTGTCACATAAATCCCAACTGGGAAATTGCATCCCTCCCCGGGCGATCCCAGAGTGAGTGTCTACTTATAGGAATGTCTTCATAATTGTCAATAAAAGAAGATAATATGCCTCTAGGGGCATTTTGGTAATTTTAACCCTTAAAAGTAAATAAACTTAATAATAAATATTATTAAGTAAATAAGGTGTTAAAATAAACATAAGAGATGTTTATTATATAAAATCTTGCGTTAATAACACACAATACGCAATCAGGTTAAATTGGAAGACGTAAAGGTGGTTCTGACCGAATTAATTGGCTTAAAAGAATAAGGTGAGTTCTACGAGCCCACTTTTAAATATTTTAAATGTTTTTACTATTTTCGGGCTGATATACATGCAAGGTTATTACTTTTAAAGTATATGAAATAATGTCTGTCTGTTTTGTGTTAATACACATACGTGAAATGTAATAATGCTTATGACTGTTTAAAAGTTGTTATTACCTACTATGAACTCTTTTTGGGAAGGTTATAATGCACGGGTAATAAAGATATTAAACTTTTTCAAGTAAAGTTAAAAGGGAAATTTAGTTCTCCGGATAAAGAAAATAACCCTTGGGGTTAGTTTTAAAATCTAAGCAAAAGATTGTCTATGTAAGAAGCAAGACTGTGCTTGTACAACTAAAAGCGGGGAATGACGGTTCCCCGGGGTAGCGACAGTTACTCTATGACTGATATTCGGGTGATGATGGTTACCCGAGGAGCTAACGTGGTTCCAATAGACAATGCATAGTTGAATAAATGAATGATTTGATATAATTATGTTACGTCTTATATCTGATAAATGTGAATGAATGATATTTTGGTATAACGCTGTTATATTTTATACCTGATAAATGAGGCCGTTAGGCCTGAGCATTGGAATAAACTTTCGAGTATAGGTAACACTTTTAGAAAAATGTAGAACTCACTAGCGTAAGCTGATCCTTTAAAGTATGTATATCAGGTGACATTAAGGACCCAAACATAAAGGGAAAAGCTAACATCTAAGCAGGGGAGGTGGGCATGCCGTTGGAATAAGCTATAGGCATGCTGGCATAGTAATGTAGATAAATATCTAAATAAACGTTATCTTTTATAGTTTTAGATAACCGTTGTAGTAAACTTATGATACTTGTACTTGACAATATATATTAAACAAAAAGTTTTAAATTTCCGCTGCTTTTATTATCTCTGTTGTTCCTTGCGTTCATGAGTAAATCCGACACGTGACCCCTTCTGGAGCCAAGTCTGGGAGTGGGTGTCACAGTAGGATGTTTCTGGTGATGATTGTTGGCTTTTGGACTGATGTGGTGAGGTTTGTTTTTCTGGGGAGTGTGGGTCTGAGATTGACAGTTCTTTGGAGGCAGGTGATGTGAGGGGTTGATTGGCTTGGTGTGGTTTCTTGTTGGTGGTGTGATTGTGGGGAGACATGAGGAGAGGAGGGATTGTAATCAGCCATATCTTTTGATAGGTTTGAGGTGGTGTTGTTTGAGTTTGGTGATTGGTTGGGGTTGGCTGAGAATTTGTTGACCTTGGTGATATGCTTATGGAGAATTGGGTTATTGTATTATAGCTTAATTTTCATACTCCATGGAAAATCATAGAAATGTATGTATGTACCTGATTTTTAGATGCCTTTGATGGGTTACATTTTAGTGATATAGACTTCTTCATTTTCTTCAATGCTCACCTTCTTTTGGATCATCTGAGCCAAGAATCTGACGTAGGGCACAAAATCTGATTTCTTTCCTTTCAATTTTTCCCCGACTCTTTTCTCTATGTCCTTCCATATCTGTAGGGCCATATCCACTTCTTCATTAAAGTATAGGTTATATAATATGATGAGTGTGTTTTTGTTGATCTGATCCATGGATCCCTTCTTAGATGTCATGGTGTGATTGAGTAAATCAATTATGAATCTCCAGGCGGGCTTTAGCTTACTTACTCTGAGATTTAAGGCCATTTTCTGTAAAGTTTCCTCCGGTGATCCCAATAATAATTTCTCTTAGGGCTGGATCTTTTGGGTTTGGAGAGAAGGATGTGAAGTTATCTGGTAGTGGGAAGATTTCTCTCAGGTCAGATAGTTGGAGTGTGATGTTTGTGTCTGTATTCACCTTTCCTTTTATGTTTCCATCTATCATTTTGACGGTTGCCCAAAAGTTCAAGATGGCGGATTTTGGGCATGGTTCATTGACGGTTAAGGTTGTGGCAAGTTAGGAGGAATTCTTCAAGGTTTCTATGATTAAGTGAAGGTTTGATGAGTATGCAGAGGGGTTGAGATCGCACGGTTAGTTGAGCGTGTCTAGGGTGAAATTGCATCTGGGTGGTGAGTCAGAGGATGAGGAATCTAAGTTAAGGATTTGAGCAGAGGGGATTTGTGTGATTTTGCCTTTGGAGCGAGTGTTCATCGCAGACGCCATTCATGAGCTCTCAAATTTGTGATGTGAGCAGTGGGATTTTAGGTGAGAGGAACGACATTCCTTTTATAGGTATCTCCTGATGCCGTTCCGTATTTTTAGGTTTTTTCTATAACGGCTATAATCCATTTGAACGGATGCTATTATTCTGAACGGTAATAAAAATTACCGCTGGCAATATATGAATAATTAGCTAATTTATCAGATCAATATCATTTATTGCTCAGTTGCTTTTGGACAATTTTGACATTTGAAGGAACTTTCTGCCATATTTCTGATCAAGAGAATGAGATTTTATTTAACCAAGAAATTTATACTATTTGTTTGAGGCAAGTACAGATGTCTGCACACGTGCATCTATTATGTTCTCTGTTGTGAACATGAGTTTTGAAAGCTCTGAATCTTGCTTCCATTTGTAGTGATATATATAGATGCAGAGAAGTTTGCCTTTCCTGTGGATGGGAGAAAATATCTTTTGGAGTCTGGAAGTCCGGAAATGGATAGTCCTCTAGGAGAGATTCCCTTTTGAGACATTACTATTCTTATTTTGATCCCTCTTGGTATTGTTTCCCAGTTTAAGGCTTGAAGGATTTATTTTGTGGAAAACCTGGGGTATAGGATGAGTCTTTCATTCAAGGGTCCTTTGAGATTGTTTTGCATGTGTCTCATGACGTACAGAGAGAAATTCATGTTGTGACCTTGGATGAGAGCATGCATGACACATTGAGTGTCCTCATCTGAGAGGTGATGATGAGAGTATTTTGATGAGAAACAGATTTGAATCTGAGAAAAGAAGTATTGCCATAGGTGTGGAAGATATGATGAACTTTGTCAGCTTTTCCTTTATATAGGTTTCCTTTGTATCCCATATCAAGAAGAGTTTTGATCACATTATCTCGGTCGAAGTGACTGGAAGCAGATGGACTGTCTTTGATTTAAAGTGCTTTTCTGATCATTTGTTGATGAAAGACAAACAGTACTCCGCAGACTGATGTTCTTATCAATGCGTTATCTCCATCTCTAACAATGAGAACAACATTCCTTTAGAATTATTTAAGTAGAGAGTAATTGATGGGAATATCAAGAGTTAGAGCATGTCCAATGGGGCAGTTTTTGAGGAGTTTCATCATTTGTTGATAGGACCAGAATCTGTTCCCACAGGGCGTATAGAGCATAAGATTGTGAAGGTGAGGAACATGTAATGTTGTATTTTCAGGGAGTGGTGGAGAAAGTTCTTTGAAAGACATGGCTGAGTTTATCCCTTAAGATATTTCAGAGTTCTATGGAGATGAGAGATTTTGTTTATGTGATTTTTTGACTTTTTCTTTCCTTTTGAAGACATGGTAAGTTGATGAAGTGAATAGATGAAAGGTCATAGGGATTTGATAGCCTATAAATTTATAGGTCATTATTGATGTTTTCGATTCTTGAGAATTGAGCTTTTTATTCAAGAAGTCAACTTTTCAGAGAGGTTCCTTGGGAGTACAGGAAGAAAATGACAAGTAGTTATTGAACTAGTTCCCCCCCCCCACCCCAATTTTATATTAGTCTGCAGTCATGTTTAGCATCCCCAGCTTGCTTAGTAAAAATAAGAATCTCTTCTCATCTAAGGGGTTAGTAAAGATATCTGCAAGCTGGAGTTCAGTTGGGAAAAAGTGCATTTCAATGTATCCTTTTTCAACATGATCTTTGATAAAGTGATACCTGACATCCATGTGCTTTGTCCTTGAGTGATGAACAAGATTGGATGTGATGGCAATGGCACTTTTTGAATCACAGAAAATTGGTATTTTTGAGAGATTTATCTCATAGTCTTTGAGTTGGGTTTGCATGGATATTGCTTGGGAGCAGCAGCTTGCGGCAACACCATATTCAGCTGCTATAGTTGAAGTTGATACACAGTTTTGCTTCTTGGATGTCCAGCATACTAACTTACCTCCTAGCATCTGACAGCTTCCTGAGGTGCTTTTTCTGTCTAGTCTACATCCTGCATGGTCAGCATATGAGTAGGCTGTTAGTGAAAAATCAGTTTCTTTGGGGTACCAAAGTCCTAGTTCAGATGATCCCTTTAGATATCTAAAGACTCTTTTGACAGCTAATAAGTGATACTCCTTGGGTTTACATTAATATCTGGCAAGGAAACATGTGGAGAACATGATATCAGGCCTACTTGCTATGAGATATAGAAGTGAGCCTATCATTCCTCTGTATGTGTGTTCATCTATAGCTTTACCATCTTTGTCAGCATCGATTTTCATATTTACGGCCATTGGTGTTTTAAAAGAGGAGCAATTTGAGAGAGAATATTTGATGAGAAGATTTTCGATGTATTTTGCTTGATTAATAAAAATTCCTTCTGGAGTTTGCTTAATTTGGATTCCCAGAAAGTAGTTTAGTTCTCCCATCATGCTCATTTCAAAGTTTGTTGTCATGAGTTCCTGAAATTCTTTACAGAAGGATGGACATGTAGATCCAAAGATGACGTCATCTACATAGATTTGTACAACCAAGAGATGACCTTTTCTTTATTTTAAAAATTGAGTGGTGTCAATGGAACCTTTTTTGAAGTTGGTTGTTAAGAGAAACTCAGAGAAGTCTTGCGATTGGGGCAAAGGTTTCATCGTAGTCTAACCCCTCTTGTTGACAGTACCCTTTTGCTATAAGCCTAGCTTTGTTTCTAATTATGGTACCTTCTTCGTCAGTTTTATTTCTAAAAACCTATTTAGTTCCTATAACAGATTTATTGTTAGGTCTTAGAACTAGATTCCATACATTGTTTCTTTCAATCTGCCCTAGCTCCTGTTGCATAGCTAGGATCTAGTGGGGGTCATGAAGGGCTTCTTCGTAATTCTTTGGTTCTATTATACTGAGGAACCCAGCATAGAGACATTGGTTAGCTGAAGCAGCCCTGGTTTGGACACTTTTGTTTTGATCGCCGATGATTAAATTAATGGGATGATCTTTTGTCCATTTTGTTACTGGGGGAAGAGTGGATAATTCTTCACTCGTAAGCATTAGGTCGGTTGTGTCAGAGTCTTGACACTCCCCCTCAATTGATGGACATTCAGTTGAGTGGGAAATCTCATTTACATAATCATTTCGGAGCTCCAAGGTAGAGTTCTGTAATGTTTCTGTAGATGTAGTTTTTTTCAATCAAAGAGTGAGAGTCAGAAGTTTCATTATAAATTTCTCTTTTGAACAAGAAATTTCATTTTGGTTCATAACTTCTTTGCTATCTTTGATGTGATCTTCTGTGATAAAGGTTTTTGAAAAAGAAGAGTTGTTGGTGAAAATAGGAATGTTATTTTCTTCATTAGAGTTTTCTTCGAGAAGTTTGTTAAATACTTCTTTTTCTTTTTCTAAGATTGTTACTCCAGAGATGCAAACCCTTTTGTCCTTTTTATTAGAGGAAGTTATGCTATTATGCATGGCTATTTTATCATTGTGAAAGGACACATTTATACTTACTCTTACCACTTGAGTTTTTAGAACAAAAACTCTATATGCTTTTGACTTGAGTGAGTATCCGATGAAGATTCCTTTATCTGCCTTTTTGTCAAATTTTTCGAGATAATCTTGATCATTTAGTATATAACACATGCATCCAAAAAACATGAAGAAACTTTAAGTTTGGAATTTCTTATTGATGGCTTGATATGGAGTTGATTGATTCTTTTATTGATGATTGATCTATTTTGAGTGAAGCAGGCAGTTTCTGTTGCTTCAGTCTAAAAGTAGATGGGAAATCTGTAGAAGAAAGCATGGATCTGGCAGCCTCTACTAGGTTTCTGTTTCTTCTATCTACCACCCCATTTTGTTGTGGGGTCATTGGTGCAGAGAGCTCATGAGAGATACCTTTTCTGACTAGATACGTGTCTAGTTTTGTGTTTTTAAATTCGGTTCCATTGTCGGATCTTATTCTTCTGATTTTCAAGTGCATGAGTTTCTGTATTTCTTTTATAAAGTTAATGACAAGATCTGAGGTTTCAATTTTTGATTTCAAGAATTCAACCCATGTTTATTTAGAGAAATCGTCCACCATAACTAGGATATATTTCTTTCCACCAAGGCTCTCTGTGCTTATGAGTCCACAGAGATCCATGTGAATTAGCTCAAGTAGCTGATTTCCAGATGTTTCTTGAAGACTTCTATGAGAGGCTTTTTTCATTTTTCCCATTTGACAAGCTTCACACATTTCTTATGATTTTGAGGATATGGTGGGAAGACCTTTTACCATCTTTTTGTTTGCTAGTTCAGCAATTGTTTTAAAGTTTTGATGTGATAGTCTTTTATGCCAAAGCTCAGACTCTTTGTTAGAGGATTTTGAAACAAGGCAGAATGACTCATTTGAAATAAGATTATTGAAGTTTATAAAGTAAAGACTGAAAAACCGAGGTGGTGGGCAAATACCTTGGTTGCGGAAGCGGATCGAGTCTTTGTGTAACTCGTTTTTATAGAAACAAATGAACACCCGGATATGAACACGATGGTGTTTGAGATGTGATGATGATGATGAGCAAAGCTAGTGTAAACATGGATATATGAAGGACAAGATAGATAGATAAACAAGGTGGAATGATAGATAACTAAAGATAATCGAATGATTACATTTTACCTACCCCACGCATTCCCGGGTATCATGAACTTACTAGGTGAGTTCATGAACCCTTGACAAGCTTTAAAGAACCATGACTAACTCTCTCTCAAACATACACTCATCAAGTCTTTAACATGAGAAAGACTTGCTATATATACTACAAACTCACTAAGGGCATAATAGTAAAACTACCAACTAGTGACAATATTTAAACAATAAATAATATTCACTAGAGCCATCTTCTTTAGTTGTGTCTTGAGTTGTCATGTTCTTCACCGTGTTGTCGGGACGGTAGACGTTAAGTGGCCGTTGAGTATTATCACATCTATCCAAATCATGTTGGCTCGGTATCTCGATTCCCAACAATCTCCCCCTATTTGGTAGATGGTATACTCAACACTTGTGACATTGGTTCTTTGTATTCTTGCATCTTGACTTCAAGAAAATCTTCATGTAGTTTCAAATCTTTTGTTCTTCAATTTTCCTTTGTGAAGCTCCCCCTACAATAAACATTCTTCTAGCCCCAAACCATAGGCTGTAATGCATAGGGTGTTTACAAACTTCAACTCAATGGCAAGCTACTTGAGGACTAAGTCATAACTCAAGGTACCAATATTGTTGAAAGTAAACAAGATAAAGGATCTATGAAAAACTCGAGAATTAACTCCACAATTCAACCATCTTGAAATACTTGCCCGAATACCAAACCAATGCTTTGCACGAAGATAAACCACTTCTTTATGTGCTAATAATCTTGCCTTCGATTTTTACCGCAATGGCAATGTCGCAACTGTTACGGCTTGAGGACGCTTCAACGATTAAAAATCACGTTGCTTGCTTTTGCTAAACCCGTTGCCAAAAGTCTCATCAAATCATCACATTTTCTCCCCCTAGACTTTTGCAACCCGTAGCAAAATAAATAAGCATGTTGTTGTTGTAGTCAAAACCCAAAAACAACCTTTTCAACGAAATATCCTTGAAATTCAATGATCCAAAATCCAACAGTGGCTAACCCGTCTTCAATTTAATGTAGATAACACACACTTGTGCACATCCTTAGTCTTCATTATTGCTTCTAAACACGTCTGAACTGATACATTTTTCCGGCGATTTGAGGCGAGTTCCGGCAAGCATAGACTGATCAGGACCGAATATAAGCGATTTTTGGTGGCAAGGAGCATCACCGGTGGCCTGAGACATACATTCCGGTGATCAAAACCACGTCAGAGGCTTTTCCGGTCGAAGTTGAGATTTCCGGTTGAAATGGGTTGGAACAACTTCCGGTTGAAGTCAGTTGAAATGGAACACGGATTTCCGCTTGAAGTGTGGATTTCCGGTTCAAGTTGGAGCTGACATGATTTCCGGTTGATCATCGAAGTTCCGCTTGAACAATGAAGCGGAAAAGTGATGAGCCGGAACCTTCCTTTTCCTGTCGAAGTTTGGATTTCCGGTTGAAGTTGCCAATATGATGACCTGTCGTTGGGGTCATGCAAAAATTAACCTAACTTTACCTATAGACAGGGTAAGTCGGGTGTCGAATCCACGAGGAGCATGTGGTTAGATTTGCAGGTTTGTTTGATTATTAATACTAAACTTAATTTAAAATTGAAATTCAACTTGATTTGATTAAAAATAAAAACAAGGCAGCCCCTCCAGGTTTCAGGTTCTAGGTTAACACAAAATTCAGTTAATTAATTAGGAACCACATAGACATAGTTCTGGAAATTAGTTAAAGTAGTGATCAAAACAGATTTTTGTCATCTAACCATGTCAATCACCTAATTTGTAAGTGTCAATTCAACCCCCTTTAGTCACCCAACCCGCTCTAGGTTTTGTCATCAACCGAACGTAATTGTAAAGAGAGGACTCAAAACACATACATATTATTTAAATTAACTAATGCATCAATCAAATTTAAATGTTTGTTATCACAGATAAAATAAGATCCAATACATAAACCAAACTGAAATAAGTGTAAACCTATATGAACCATCCATCTGGAGGAAACTACAAAAGATTTAGCCAATAATCATAACGAATAAATCTAATACTGTCACTACAAGATTCATCGTTAAGTAATCAACTAAATATTCAATCACACCGATCAAATTTAATAATAAACTGAATAAAAACAAACCAAACTTGATCCGTTCCTTGAACACTCGAACCACCGATACTCGAATTGCGTTCACAGCCAAAGAAGAAGCTGCCGTTTCTCTCTCTGCCGTCCGTAGCCCTAGGCTACCTCCTCCTGTGTGCGAAATAGCAGCCAAAGGCTGCGTTTTTTTCCTTCCAGCCGTCGAATGCCTACCGAACCCCCCTTTTTCATTTAGATGCTTAATCCTCCTTTTGTTGATTGTCACTCAAATGGGCCCAAGCCCAATTCTTTTTTTTTTTTGGTTTTGTGTTCACGAGAACACACAATTATACACATAATACTTGATTATTTCTTCCTTTCTTTTTATTTATTTCATTCAATAAACAGAATAATTGAAGCAAATTAATTCAGAATCTGGTGAATAGCAAACATGCTCAACCTAAAACCAACAATTTAAGTTTATTTTCATTATAAGCTACTAAACACCAATATTGATATAAAGCACTTGAATTTGTAATGATATTGGTGTAGTTTAGAGCATAATTAATATAAATAAAGTGTATCTAAACAACACTCATCACATTCCCCAACTTAAATCTTTTTTCGTCCCGAAAAAGAATTACAATGGAATCATAATCAGTAAGTTAATCTTATCGCACTACGCTTCAGACAGAGACATGAATCTACATAAACTGTGATTGCCAATATATTTGATCCGCCTTAAACTCAACCCGCCTAATCCCAACCAAATGTATTGTGCTTAATAATGTACAAAGTTACCGACATGTTTAACCGTCCCCACGCCAAGTATACATAGCAAAACCTACCCAACCTCATGGTTTATTGAGGATTCACTAACCCACGCTTTAGGTAACCATGCACCACCACTATGACACAGTAGGGATTAAGTCCATTTATTTTTCCCTTCTACATGACATCCGGGACTTACCTCCCATTATTTTCTCAATATATATATTTTTTTTTTTCTGTTTTTCATTCTTTTTTTCACTTTTTCATTTTTTTTCTTTTTCAAATATAAAGCTACCAATTTTATTAGGTGGTGGTGTCATAAGAGCAGAAACATGGTGTGTGAGAAAGGAATACTGGGTATAAATACCACTCGTAACCCGTTTTTGCTAGGACTCAGTTTTTTAAACCATGCATACCGGGATGGGAAACTAAAAACACATAAATTCAATTAAGATCATTGCACGAACATTGGTGTTCATAAGTTTGGGTCGAGCCTACCAACATATCACACGTTAGATGTATTTTCTGCCCTAGAGATCCACTTCATGTATAAGCATCAACCTACCAATTTTTCTATCATCTTCCATATATGCAAAAACTCTTTTTCAGGACATTAATCTTCTTAGCACATATCACCCAACTTTTTCAAGCAACAAAATGCAAAAATATACATATGACCTAACTAAACTAAACTAACATGCAAAACACAAAATTAATCATTTTTAACCAAACTCGAGAAAGGAACGGGTTCACCTGATTTCGTAGTCGTGCCGAGATCTTCAAGTGTTGTGATAATTTTCAAAGTCCATCTCATAAACCTGCAAAACTTAGCAAAGATTGTGTAGAAGCAAGCTTCTCAACGCGATTAGCACACAAAAATTTTAAAATTTTGCAAATTTTCATTATTTAAACAAGACTTTAAAACCACGAATTAGAACAAAAATTGGTAACCTCCTTCACCAACTTAAAGCATTGCATTGTCCCCAATGCAACACTTAAGTTCTCGTTAAGTTAAAATAATTAATTTGAAAAAAACAAATAAAAATAAAAATCCTAAACTCACTTTCGTAGGAATCACGGTTGCATTTAGCGTATGCAACAAGCCTTTTAAACCCCTCGGTAGCCCGAGTGGACGAGTGAAGTCTCGTGAGGGTTTCTAGTGAACACACCCACAAAGTTCTCGGGTTGCCTCCCGGAAGCGCTAAGTTTTAGGTCCTCAGCCAGACCGTACCTGATATGACGCTCATGGTGGACGTGTAGGGTGGTAGTATCCTTCTGCTCCTAGACTTGTTCTTCTATCATACACCTCATCCCATACTTGATCATACCAAGCGGCAGTTGCTTTTTCAAGATCAAATTCCACCAATTTATTGACTTTTTTCCTTCTTCTTTTCCTCGACGTCTTCTCTTTATCTTGAGATCTACTTTCCTTCTTCTCATTCAACCTGTCAATCATAAAACATTCTTTTTCTTCTTTCGGATTCTCCTTCTCAGGAGACCCACTTTTATCAGTTTTATACTTAGATATGTTAGAAAATACCTTCAAACTCATTTTCTTTTTCCCAAACCTCATTCTGACCGTTCCTTCAACACAATTAATAATAGCCTTTGTTGTAGCAAAGAACGGTCTACCCAATATGACAGACGAATGTGTATTCTTAACACAATCAAGCACTAAAAAGTCCACTGGGTAATAAAACTCATATAGTTTAACAATCACATCTTTAACGATCCCCCTAGGACACAAAGAAGTCTGATCGGCCAACACCACATTAATGTTGGTTTTTTTTAAAGGACCAAAATCATATCGATCATATAGACTTCCTGGTAAAATGCTAACGGATGCTCCAAGATCAAGAAGTGCACTGTCCACTTCAAAATCACCTATTTTTATAGAAATAATAGGCGCTCCTGGATCTTGGAGTTTCGGGGGGAGGGTACCCAATAAAACGGAATTCACACTCGCACTGAAATCAAGTTGTTCTGGAAATTTATAACGACGTTTGATGGTGCTTAACTCTTTCAAACATTGAACATGATCAGGGCATTCTTTAATTTCATCAATAAATAGTTTATTAATTTTTACTTTTTCAAGGACCCCCCACTTTTCATTCCTCTGTGGTTTGATTTTACTAAAATTTTCAGGTGGAAGTAAAGCCATGGGAAATGGAACCTTCACATTTAAATTACTTATTCCAGAAAAAATGCAATTAGAACCATTTTCTGACCTTTTAAAACTTTTAACTTCTTGATCATGTTCACTCTCGCCCTTCACAAATTGTGGTGAATGAGTATCAACAACAGAAATTTCAGAAAAAGGAAGAGTACTTACCTCATCTTTGTTGACTTTCATTGTGTTAGAAGATATGTGACTTGGATTTCTCTGAGCATCACTAAGAAGCCTAACCTGATCTCTTCTGATGATTGCCACTTCTTCCGCTAATTGTCCAACCTGTTGTGACAACGCTTTGATCTCTTTATCTCTGATCTCGTTTCCTTTCTGAATCTCCTTCATTAACTCCATGATTATATCAAATTTTTCATTGATGGAGTTATCATCCAACCCACACTGACCTAGTTGCCTTCCATAGTCGTTAAACTCTTCATACCTAAACTGGTCATCATACCTATTTTCATTGAAATCTCCATCCCAGTTTCCAACTCTCTCATTTACTGTACCAGCTCTCCCTTGAACATAACCCGTCGACCCATCCTCTTCATCTACACTATATCTGGCATATCGATTTAGAAGTGGCGAGTGTCTGTTTTGAGGGATCATTGGCATTCGTACTGGTTGGTTGTGTTCTGAAAAATCAAAATCAACTTCATCATATTCGGATTGGTTTTGGGGTTGCAGATGTGGTAGGTCAAAGTGTGAAAATTGTTGTGTGAATGATGAGTTTGATGAGCCACCCGATGGGCCTTGACGACCGTAATAACTCATAACCTCAAAGTAAGTTCCTGCACAAGCAAAGACAACCAATACCACGCGTAATATCGAACTTAAACAAAAACAAAAAAAAAAGAAATATGTTTTTAGTTTTTTTTTTAAGGTTTAAAAAAAAAACAAGAAAGTAAAATCAAACTAGCAATGCAATTCTAAGCGCACTAGCTCCCCGGCAACGGCGCCATTTGATAGCGGTGTCAAGGTCTACCAAAAACATTTATAATAACCCTAATCTAGAACTTAATTGTAGTATAAAGAAGAGGGGTCGAACACAGGGAACAATGGTTGATATTAGTTTAAAAAGTGAAAATAATTAAACAGTGGCTTGCGTTGCCTATGCAAAAAAATGAGTTGTAGTGGGATGTTGTTAACAATTAAAGAAAAAAATAACCAACTCCAGGATCCTAGTCTATCAACATGTGCAAACCAATTAACAATTTAGATGAAAATAATGTCAAACACTATTCAGCATATAATTAATCGAAGTGATATTCAATTCGTTGTTGTTGAATCAATGACTATATGAATACCTAAATATGAATACTGCACTATGCATCAAGATCAATCAATAGGTCACACAATAGATAATCTATTCAGTTGATGAAATCAACACAAGTCATAATTCAATTAATTGCAAGGAATCAGATTACATTAAATGAATCCTTCATCACAGTTGAAAATCAATCATAAGCACATGTCAATAGACTTTTCACCCAAAGTCAGTTACAAGAAATTTAGCTACTCATAATTAAAGACAAAAATAATTCATAAGAATGAACCATGATTCGATTACGAGATTTTTATGTTGGAATGATGATATGATGGTAGTGGAGATCTCCCAATCGCCTCCTTCTCTTCTCTCTTTGCCGTCACTGTTGAATGAAAAATCCTTGCTGCCGTCAGAAGCTTTTTTCCCCCTTGTCGAATCCTTACGGCTGCCTCCCCTAAAAAATCCCTCTTTTTTTCCTTTTAATCTCTTGTCATATGTAATTACCCATGGCCCAATGAAAGATACGTGGACTGTAGTAATCCAAGCCCATTCTCCCTTGCATGTAACATTGATTTAATTTGAAGCTCACGTGATCAGCTCCTCTAATCTCCTTCAATTTATTTGTGGCCCACGTGCCACACCATCCATCCTCTATTTAATTGCTCTTTCACTTGAAATAAATTCCTTTCGTGTGTAACTTCCTGATCATGACAAACAATTCAAAGTTATATACATTTTATTTATTGTTTATCCTTTATTTATATATTTAGATCATTAATAACATAATATAAAATAATTAGAAATTGACTCTTTGCTAGGTGTAACTTGTGTTCAACTTAATATTAACAAATTAAGCTCATTTACACCAGAACATATTAATTACAAAAACCGATTAAATCAATATACTTTATGCCTAACTCGGTGTGTTTAGGAGACGATTAATGTAGAATAAAATGAACTTTTACGCCGCTTATCACAATACCGGTTGAAGTTTCCTTTCCGCTTTAAGTAGCTTTTTCGGCAGAAGTACCCAGTTCCGGTTGAAATTTGGGAGTTCCGTTTGAACTCCATTTTTCCGTTTGAAGACAGTTGAAATGGGACCTTCGTCTTTCCGGTTGATGGTAGGGTTGATCCGGACGATGTTGCTTGAGTTCTTCTTCGAGTGAGCACCTGGAAACCCTAATCACGAAAAAGTTGCTTAAACCCAGACCTAAGCACGTAGCCATCTTCTTCTTCGTCATAACCCTATACCGATAACCGTTAACCCGGAACGATGCATCATTATCATCGTTATCTTCATTCGGAGCAACGATTTTGTTTCCCTTATCGAACCAGTAGTCATAACCAGCTCGTTACCATTGACGTCTTCTTCTTGTGACCACCTGTAAACCCTATTATCAATATTACAGCCGCTGGTACCATCGTCAGCTTCTCCATCAACCAACATCAACTTTGAACAGACAAAGAAACATGAATCGATTGAGCTGCATACTCGTAGTCGATTTTTCTTAGTTCAAGCATCGATGATCATCTTCAAAAATCAACCATTAACTCCTCTGTATTTTGTTAACCTTTCAACTAGAGAGAGAAAGAGTCTAGGTTTATTAAATGTTTAGATGAGAGAGAGTGGGTAACCTTGTTAGAGTGGTTGCAGGAAAAGTTGATAAGAGAGAGTGGATGGCCTAGGGTAAAACTTTTTGAAATTTTAGGAGTACTTTATTGATTTTGATAAAGAAACAAGGAAAGTCAATGAAAAAGAAAAGACGGATGGTGAGAGGAGCACATGATGCTTTCTTTCTGCTGAGCACTCTTTCGAGACACACAAAAGTTTGTAACAGTATTCTCCATTAAACATTATTTAACAAAAAGTACTAGGAGTAGACTCAAGGGTAATAAAAGTTTCCATGTATCTTAAAAGAAACAAAGGGCTCTAAACATGAGAAGGACCGGACTTGGGTAGGGTTTGATTTAAATTGGTAAATCATAGACCCATTTTGTGTTCACCGGATCTAAACACAGAACCCAAATGAACTTTTATTAAACACAGCAGAAAACAAGATTTTGAAAGAATATGGAGGGGATTTCAAAAAATCTTTCAAAAACAAGAACATCTCCATTTGTTTTAAAAACGAGCATATGAACACAAAGTTGAGATATCAACCGTGAGATTGCAATATCTCGACCATGGCTCTGATACCAATTGAAAAACAGAGGTGGTGGGCAAATACCTTGGTTGCGGAAGCGGATCGAGTCTTTGTGTAACTCGTTTTTATAGAAACAAATGAACACCCGGATATGAACACGATGGTGTTTGAGATGTGATGATGATGATGAGCAAAGCTAGTGTAAACATGGATATATGAAGAACAAGATAGATAGATAAACAAGGTGGAATGATAGATAACTAAAGATAATCGAATGATTACATTTTACCTACCCCACGCATTCCCGGGTATCATGAACTTACTAGGTGAGTTCATGAACCCTTGACAAGCTTCAAAGAACCATGACTAACTCTCTCTCAAACATACACTCATCAAGTCTTTCACATGAGAAAGACTTGCTATATATACTACAAACTCACTAAGGGCATAATAGTAAAACTACCAACTAGTGACAATATTTAAACAATAAATAATATTCACTAGAGCCATCTTCTTTAGTTGAGTCTTGTGTCTTGAGTTGTCATGTTCTTCACCGTGTTTTCGGGACGGTAGACGTTAAGTGGTCGTTGAGTATTATCACATCTATCCAAATCATGTTGGCTCGGTATCTCGATTCCCAACAAAGACTCTAATTTATTCTTTTTCTCGTTAGGTAAATTTTACTGTCATTTAGTCCAACAAGTTCACACTTGCTGGAATAAAGAGTAAATTTGAAGCCTTTGTCACATAGTTGTCCACAACTCAATAATTTATATTTTAGACCTTGGACATGTGACACATTTTCAATTGTGAGTTCACCATTGGTAATGGTTCCATACCCAATGGTTTTGTATTTTATACCGTCACCAAAAGTGATGGATCTTCCTTTTCTCTTCAGATAGTTGGTTAACAGTTTTATCTCCCCACTCATGTGGGCAGAGCATCCTGAATCACAATACCAGATTTGTTATATGTGATGCTCTTGACACTTAGTTTGAGGTTTTGGATTATGGTGAAGATTTTTTTCTGTTATGAGGCATAAAAGAGGTTGAAGAATTTCCTTCTTACACCTTTTGATTTCAGAAAATTCCATTTTAGGATGATGAGATCTATTGGCTATGCAATCCATCAGGGAATCATCAAATTCTTTCAGAAGGTTGGTAATTCTAGATTTCCATTGTGGATATTACTCCCTAGCAAGCGTAGGGAGGTTTGCTAGCGAGCCAAGGAATTTCCCATTATTCAGACTTGGAGACATTATAAAGAGATGGATCTTTGAATATTAGTTATTCAATCTGCTCTGATACCAATTATTGGGTCCCGTGAGGGCTCTTTAACAATGTTGGTAGAATTTGATTTAAACAAGATAAACAAGTTGCGGAAAGTAAATCAAATTGGAAGACAACAATTCATAAAGAGGGTTTTTTCTGTATATCTCAAATGTAAATAATGGTTTACACGAGTTTATATTATAACAATGTATCAACATAAATAACTTTTCTATGGGAGTAAGTTGTAATTGCTTTGAGAAGATATTGAATTGTATGCTTGTTGTCTTGCTTTGTTTGGTGAAGTCAGCTTACTATTTATAAAAAAGATGTGGCAAGTTGCATTGGATAAGGTGGTTGAGGTCGGTTAAATTTGGAGTGTGTCAGAGTAAATAGAGATAAATTGAAGATATTCAATTTATCTCTTTTTCAAATGTCTTAAACTGCTTTCATGATAAATGCCAAGTTGGTGTTTAATTTGCATGTTCTTCACACAAAGACAGAATTTTTATCTTCTGATAGTCCAGAACTCCTTCATGACTCTTCTTTGAAGACTATTAATGCTTCCCATTAGAATCCTTCTACAGAAATGAGGATTTCTGTAGAGTTTGATCTGTACAGAACTACTTCGGAATTTCCGGAGTAGTTCTGTATGAATACAGAAATCATACAGAAATCTGTAATTCGTAAAGACTTTCATATCCTTTCTCTTTTGAGGATATATCTTATCTTTTCTTTTAATACTTGACTGTTTTGTGTTACATTTTCATTGTGTTCTAACAAGGTTTTACTAAACAAGTAGTTTTTTATCAAAATTTCATGATCAGGAATACCATTCGAGTCTTGCTAACCTGTATTAACCACTTATCCCATTCCCTTGTGAGTTAGCCCTAGTTTTAGGTATATAAAAGAAAATACATAATGCATGAGTGATGTTATTTGTTTAGAACCGCTTCTAGGTTTATGTTAAGACCATGTCTAAATAATGCCTTGAGTTTACTTTGGATCTTTTACGGGTCGTTAATTGCCCGAAGATGTTGGACTTTCTGCATAGCTCCAACATATTTATCCTATTACCCAAAAAGAAAAAAAAATAGAAAAATCTAAAACCCAGCTCATCAAAAGTCAATTAGGACATTACAGAAAGCTGAAAAGATACATATATATATAGAAAAAAAATCACAATTAAAAGTTGTGAAAGGGCTATACGTATACGCCAAAATATACATTAGGGCGGTAGCTCATACATTCGTATTTTTGAGCAATATTCGAATTTCTCCCCCCATTCTTTGGTCAGATCCAATAGTAATACTCGGCAGCATGATTGATATATAAACTCAAGAACGCGACTAGACTTATCTGACTTTGAGTGTCCACTAAATATGAACCCTGTGAGTTGAGTGAACATGGTAAGTGAGTGACTGAGAGAAAGGTTGCAAGAAAACTTGAAGGTGTTACCTGTGATATTTCTAAAATCCTGTACGTTTTTTTAATGTAGACCTAGTATTGTGGTAAGATCCTATAGACTTAGCAAGTACAGTGCAGTATATTCCTGTGTCTTTGGGTTATTGTTTTAGTAGTGTGTTCCATAAAGTTTATTATAATTCTGGGATTGCTCAAGGACGCGCAATTTTCAAGTGTTTGGATGTTTGATGTGCTTCAAATGTAACATGTGTTTACATACATTTTCACACACATTTTGTTTGATTACTGGCTTATTCCTGTGTATTCTGATATCAAATTGTGTAGTTTTACTGAAAACGTGATTTCAAGTAACAAAGTGTTAAAGTTAACGAATTTCGAGTAAAATACATTGTTTAATTTTCATTTATATGCTTTGGTAGGATTCATGGCATAAAAGGGAAGGAATACGAGCCCTAAACGAAAGTTGGATCGTAATCGGGACGAAGCGAGCAAGCAACAAAGCAAAACAAACAACAAATCTGGAAGCCAGACCCCTCGTGGTACGCGAGGTGCATACTAAAATGCTTCGTGATACGCGAAGGAAAGAAATGGTCCCGAACTATTCTTGAGGTTATACGGGACGTTTTCTGTTCACGGGCCGTTACCAGATTCGGCTTCGAAACGACCCGTTTTCCCGAAACGGCCCGTTACGTGCACAGTACGCAAAAAACCCTAATTTTGCCTATAAATAGAACATTTCATTTCAAATCAAGGGGTTAGCCACTTTTACGAGCCAGAGGTCATTTTTCTCATTCCAGAATAGTTCCAGGAGCTAGGAGGAAGCAATCGAAGAATCAATTCGCAATTATAGTTAGTTTCAATCATTCCTTTAGTCGTAATCTTTCGATTTTGCTTTTCATTTGTCATTTTCATCTTGTTTGGATTGATACAACCTGTTTTATATTTAGTTTCTATTATGAATAGCTAAACTCTACCATTATCTTGGTGGAGATAACTCTTGTAGTACAATAACCATGAATGAATGATTATCTGTGTTTGGTTTTGAACATTGATTGGTTTGATTTGTATTGATCCATATGTGTGCATGATTCCTACGTTTATTTTATTAATGATGTGGTTTTGCTAGGTTATAGTCTTTAGCCAATTCTATATCTTGGTTAATCTATCTTTAGGTCAACAGGTCTACGAATGCTATTTGGCTTAGGGTTATGTTTTGGAAAAAAAATAAATCATTGATTGAATGAATATGGTTATCTCGTGTGCTGTTAGGACTAGTTATCATAACTGATTCTAGGACTATAGTAATCTTTCTTATCTTGTTATGTTCCATGCGTTAGTTAGCACTATTATGGTATGTAATTTGATATACGATTGCTAGTTAATACTTTGATGATTAATTGATGAGTATTTTGTTAGGTTTTCTTTGATGTGTGTCTATAGAATTGTAGGGTTCCTATTCATTGAGATGTGTTCTCTAACGAGATCATGTCATGCATTTCATTTCCATGACTGGTTTAACTGAAGTTAGGTTTAATCTAGCGAGGTGCCTAGCTATCCTTAGAAAGAGTTGCATAGATAGTTATTCATGATAGTTGTTTGGTTACAAAAGGATTCGATATCAAGATGATGCTTTTCATATATTATAATTCTCGTTTCTTATTATTGCTCATTTGGTGATTTCTGCCTGCGTAATAGATCGCTATTAGAAAATGTGTTCCTTGTGTTCGACACCCGATTCTAGCTATTAGGATTTATACTACAAGCTACGATAGGTACACTTACCTGTTTGCATGTGATTGATTCCTTTGTTATTATTAGGTTTATAAATTTAAAACGTCTACGTGCTAAAAGTCCTTATAAATATAGAAAAGACTCACGCGCATCAAGTACATTTCCGGTTTGGAAAAGTATTTAAATTTTATACCTTTAACTATCATTTGATTGTAACTAATGACTCGTGTCACTCTCTGAATCCGTCTTAAAAAAGTTGACGTTCACTTCCCTCCTGAAAAGCAATGATGCCCATCAAATCACACTTTTAAATAACAATGGGCATATTAGGAATCAAATCTTTGTGAGTTAAGGCACCCAAAAGAGGTAATAATAACTCTACATAGGAGAATGATGAAAATAAGAGTTAATTCCCTCTCACAAACCATTTCAACTACCTCTACCAAGAGCCTAAATAGCCGTCAAAGCCTAAAAGTCTCACTAACAAATCTCCAAATCTCTGAACACTTCCTGATTACAAATAGATGGGTGTCATTCTCATATCTTCTCATCCCAATCCCCATCCAAACAAATATTCATCTAAAAATGGATCTTCGAACTCTTATGGAAAGACAATCCTTCCAAATTCTACTCCACCTCACCCACAAGCAATGATATGCCCATCAAATCACACTTTTAAATAACAATGGGCATATTAGGAATCAAATCTTTGTGAGTTAAGGCACCCAAAAGAGGTAATAATAACTCTACATAGGAGAATGATGAAAATAAGAGTTAATTCCCTCTCACAAACCATTTCAACTACCTCTACCAAGAGCCTAAATAGCCGTCAAAGCCTAAAAGTCTCACTGACAAATCTCCAAATCTCTGAACACTTCCTGATTACAAATAGATGGGTGTCATTCTCATATCTTCTCATCCCAATCCCCATCCAAACAAATATTCATCTAAAAATGGATCTTCGAACTCTTATGGAAAGACAATCCTTCCAAATTCTACTCCACCTCACCCACAATCTTTTCCTTCATACATCTAACCACCAGCAAACATTCACCAGAATGATGAAGTTCTTGCAAACCTGCACCATTGGTTTTTCCCTCACCCAAAACACTCCCATCAGATATGAATTTCTAAGGGAATTCTGGGTCAACGCCAGGTCTGATCCAAACTTACCTGGAAGCCTAATCGGAACTCGGGTGAACCATCTTACATTTGAAGTCACCGAAGACTCCATCCACTCAGCCCTCAACTTAAAAGACATAAATAGGGCCAATCACTTCAAAAGAGCCCAAGTCATTGAAACATTCACTGACATTGAGTACGATGGAGAATTTTAGGAAGAACAAGCCAACAGATTCCACCTTCCCCCATCTGGCAATTCCTTTTCTCACAAATCCAACTTTGCTTCTCCCCCCATGTCAATAATCATCATCTTGTTGACCATGACACCCAAATGGTGATGCGTGCTCTGATTCAGGGATTGGACATGAACTTTTCTCACTATCTTCTACAGAACATGAAATATAACTACTACATCCCTATAGAAGAGACAGTAATTATGTATCCCTGATTTGTGACAAGTATGATATGCCACACCATATAGTGGCAGGGAATTCCCCGTGGCTTTCACACTGAACTCCTACCCTCTCAAAGATATCTTGGCCTTCATCTCACGGTCTTCCAAACAATGAAATAGAAGAAGAATAAGAAGGCTTGAGACCTATCTTTAACAACCACATCCCAATCCAACTCGAAGCCAGAGCACATCCACCTGTACCCACTAGAATAATCAAACCTTGTACCTGTAGAATTGCATGCACCTACTTAAACATAATGTTTAAATAGTTCTGTACTCGTTTTTTTTTATCTGTGTAAAAATTGTTAAAATATGGAATCTTTTAGGGTTTGTCAAGAAAAACATAAATTATGTTAATTTAGGACATCCTAGCCAAAAATCAAATAGTTTCTGTATTTCTTTTTTAAGTTCTTCTAAAAAACCAGTCCTACAGAATCACTCCGGAAATTCTAAAGTAGTTCTGTACGGAAGCTGCAATAACATTCTGAACTAAAAGGAAAACATTTTGTCACACACACACACACACACACACACACACACACAGGTCTAAAAGGAAGGGAAAGAAGAAGAAGGATGAAAAAGGAAAAATAATCTCTGCCGAGAAAGTCATCTCAAAATTTAGGGATTAAAACCGATCTCACACCATGATCACTAATAATCCCAAACGTTAAAGAGGATGATAAAACTCCTAATGAAAAGGAACAATAACTTTTTCAGTTACAATGAAATCAGTGATCCAACGGATATCCGTTTCACCACCCAATCAATCTAATATTTGAAAAAGAGCTGTTAAAACCCTAAAATCTCTCGCCGACTATAAGATCCTTACCACCTCTCCAAATTATACACTATTTGTAAGCCATCATCTTCACCAACTCACCAATTATATATCTAGTTGACTCTTTTTGCGTGTTTTTCAGGTAATGAGAATCAAACATGATTGAGCCTAGAAGTTTGGAGATTTAGATAGGAAACTATTGTCTTTTAAGTTTCTTATGCCTTGTAATAGACGTCTAAGTTTTGAATTAATAATAAAAATATGGTTTCCTTTTATCCAAGTGCTTTAATACAATTTTCGTGACACCCCGATGTTTCCGCCATAGGTTGGGGTGTTACATATTTTATCTGGAAATTCAAGATAAAGCCAAAGATAAGGTTATTGCCCAATTAAAAAAAATAAACCAACAAGCTGTGATGATTATTAGGCAGACTGAAGAGATTAAGATGTGTTAAGCATGTATTGGGTTTCTAACCTCACTATTCATGGAACTAAAGAAGAAAGTGGGTGATCTAAAGACTGTTCCAGATTCCACTAAAAATGAAGATGATGATCAAGGTGGATCCGGTGGAAATGGAAATGATGCTGGTCCAAGTAGTTCCCTGGGACAAGATGATTGGCTGGAGGATTTACAAACAAGAGACTTAAGAAACCTTGAAGATATGAATTTTTTATGAAGTGATTGATAATCTTGTAGATACTGAAGAACATGTCGTTAATGCAAACGTGGAAGCCATGGAAGAGAGAGAGAGAGAGAGAGCTTGAGAGAGCGAAGAGTGACCATGATTGTTTCAGTCCCAAAAGAGGATGAAGGATGGTTTAATGTTGTTCAACCAACACCTGGATGATATTCAATAAGAATGGGTGAAGCCGGATATGACAAAGAAGGTATTCGAAGAGCGATCAAGTCATGGCAATATGATGCAGACAAAGGAATGTATGTGGTCCTGAGAGAAGGAGAGATCTTACCTGAATATTACAGTGATTGGTCTTAATTCCAATCTTGGACTAAAGTTAATCTCACACCCTTGTCTAAAGCTCCTTTTATCAATCGCTCAAATCTGGTGGAGCTATGTGGTTCATATTGTATATGGAAAAGCTAGTTTAGAACAATTTTCAATTTTGAGACTGCAAAGGAGAATGTGAAAAAGCATTAAGGTGTTCATGATGCTTACACTAAAAGAATATTCAAGACTATGCATTGGCCTGCAACAGACAAGAAAAAGATTGTGCCTTTGCCACCAAAGTTTCCTGATAATACTCTTCATGATTTTGAAATATGGGCCTATGACAATCTGACTAGAGAAATAGTTGTTGTTTCCAAGACAAAGGATTTCAGATTTTATGGTGCTCATGATCTGCTCAGGTTTCGAGAAAGCAATATAAAGTTGTTGGCTTCTAAGCAAATGAAGCATGGTTCCGAATATGAAGTGAAAGTGAAGTCGTTTACATGTGCAGCTATAAAGATTGTTTGAGACAGAATGTTGACCTGCCAAGAAATGAATGTAGTAAATTTTACCATGTAACAGT
Organism: Deinandra increscens subsp. villosa; assembly: GCA_039602395.1. Classification (NCBI taxonomy): domain Eukaryota; kingdom Viridiplantae; phylum Streptophyta; class Magnoliopsida; order Asterales; family Asteraceae; genus Deinandra; species Deinandra increscens. Next base: position 466 of record JBCNJP010002912.1, on the reverse strand, counting down.
TTTAATGATATAAGCCTAGGGGAAGAGTGTAAGGCTCATTTTTATAAGACTTACACATTAGAATAGTGGGCTCGTTTTCATAGTGTTTAGTGGGCTTGTTTAATTGTATTAGTGGGCTAGTAAGGTTCGGCCCATGGGGCATGTATGCGCATACATGTGTGAGTATATAAACACATGTAGGTAGTCGAATAAGGGGTTAACTAGTTGGCGGATTGAGGGGACCGAACTTGATGGGAGAACCTAGTTGTTTTGTTTTGGTGATCAAGTTGTATTCGATTTAAGCATTGGTTAATCGTAAGTCTTTCATTGCTTTAGTGATTATCATTGTTCTTCCATTGTTTATTATCGTTTCTCCTTCTTGATTCATCAAACTCGTGGATTCCGCACTCGGGTTTGATCAATGATATTGTGTGAGGGCCTTTATGATCCTACACAAGTGAGGCACTACCCGCTCCAGGCGAGGCAC
>JBCNJP010002911.1:0-22163 GCA_039602395.1 Deinandra increscens subsp. villosa | reverse complement strand
GTATGAAAAAATAAGACAAATATATGGCTTATCTTACATACATTTTACTATCAAAGAAAAACAACAAATCAAGGTATGGTTGCATATTGTTGTTCAGATGGTGAAGTTTTTAATTACTAGATGTGTTTTTTTTTAAATATAATCAATAAATCGCTCAATCTTTTTGTGACCCGACTCATATTTGTCGTGATCAAGCATTAACAGTGGTCTGGGTTTGTATGTGGAGAAGATGTAGGAATGTTGGGGTCTTGATGGACCTCCCTTGCTATTTCATGATGCCCACACTATATTATAAATACAAAGATTTCTATCGAGTGTAGTTTACTATTTTGTTGGTGTACTTATTTAGTTTTAATAAAATTCTCATCATCAATTATTTCAAGCTAATTAGAATATCATTATTAGTTTATTACAAGATTTTGACCACCCCACGCGTTGCGGCGGGGGGTTACTCATCGCAATGTATGACGAAGACGGTTGTAATAAGCCGATACAAATGAAGGAACCGGTTAAGTGGGAGGTGTGAGGATAACATTCAAAGAAAAGCATGGCCATGTTTTTTTTTTTATAACCTGAAGAATCACAAGAAATAGTCACTCAATTAAGGATGGGTAATAGATTTAAAAATACATACATGTCTTGAAGGATATGAAATTGGATGTCGGTACCTGGAATGCAAAACACAACAAATGATATAAGGTAAGTAATTTAAGAGATATGTAAAACTACAAAGCAATTTATAACTTGAAAATCTAAAAGTTAAGACAAAAAACGCAAAATTACGCTAACATATAATAAAAGAAACAATGACCTAATCAATGTAAAAGAGTCAATTAAATGATCAAACCTTGCAGTGTAACATAAATGAAAGAGCTTGAAGAACCCAAGACACAAATACATTGTTTATCCATTTTATTCTCATAATTTTTAATCAAATGTTTATCCTTTCTACTGATTAAAAAAAACACTCATAAATTATATTAAATTTCCTCTGGATTTCTTTAGCGTGAATATAATCACCCACACACAAATAGTTCCACTAATTTATTGGGTTAGGTGACCGGCGAGACTTATCAAAGGTCGACGACGACGAGGTAAGGGTGTTAGTAATGCACCCACAACACATTTCATACTTAACATTTTTTTTCGCCACCTCAGCAACACATCATCTTGTCACTCTTTCACTATTTTTCTGCGTAATGATCACACTTCACTTTTTAAATCTCACGCTTTAATATTTTATTAGTATTTTTATATTAATGATATATTTTAATATAAAACTTAATTAACTTGAAGTGATTGAGTCGACCTATACAATAGGATTGCAGGAGACATCACCTTATGTCTTCTTTTTATTTTTATATTATTTGAAGGATATTCTCTCTCTGATTCATATCTTCATCTAGAGAAGAACATATACTGCTCATCATATTCTTTAAGGAAGAGGATAAACATAAACCAATCTTCATCGTTGATCATCCAAATCGGAGCATGAAATTGAAATAAAACCCCAAATTTCAGTCTCAGAACTCAGGAGATGTGATCGTAAATAAATGGGTCTTTTGTCTCTACTTTCAAAACAAATCGGAGCGGTGGATGATTACCGCTGAAATTCGGTTGCAAAACTTCTGCCTCACACATCACGCACACGTTCTTCCTGCTTTTCAACTGCAGTAAGCGACATCACGCCATCTCCCAGTAGGAAGAACGCACAGTAGCCAGTAGGAGACATCACGCATCACGCATATATCTACAGTAGGCGATGCCATGTCTCCTTCACGCCATCTCTCTTCCACCGCTACATTAACATTGCGATCGGAGAAGGGTTCTGAACGCCGATTGTTCGGTAAGGGTTTCCTCTGACGCGTCGATGATAGCCGCCGGTGGTTGTGGTCTACATCTTGCGTTAGATTTTGTTAGCACCAAGGTACAGTTCTCTCAAGATCTGAAAATGCTTTTCTTTGCTGGTGAATGAAAAAATCAAATGCGTTTTTTTTTCTCTGATTTCAGTGACTTATTTTTGTTTAGGAAGAGCGTTGATCTGGTCAACGACGTTTTACCCGATCTTTTAAAGTCGGGACAGCAGACCTCCGCCTCACGACTCAACGCCGGTTAATCGGCCGACTTATCCGACTTTTGCAACACTTCTCTGGTAATCCATATACGAAGTCACCCTTTACTAAATTCGTTGCTTTAGTTCCCGTATTTTGAGTTCCAAGCCTCCATGATCATCTGATTACATAATACCCTTTACTAAATTCGTTGATTTAGAACATAATTGAAGGAGGCTGTGGAAACTGTGGGTAAAGAGGACAGGGAAGGCTTTGCAAAACGCATCCAAATAAAAGATCCGACCGATTAGATAGAGAAAGAGCAGACAGAGAGACGCCGATCAGAAATATTAGGGTTAAGGAGAAAGTGTTACTTGTCACGTATGTATGCGCTGTATGTATGTGCTGTAAGTATGCGATGTATGTATGCGATGTATGTATGTGCTGTAAATAGATGATTGGATACAGGATTTAGTTGTTGAATTGTGACTGGTGGAAAGGATGTACAGTGGATGCCCTCACATGTGTTTAATTTAAATTGTTATATATATAAATTTGTAGCTTTTCTGTCTATAGGATTGATATTTAGTTTTTACATTATCCGTACTTTACCATAGTAAACACACTTGCAAATCATGCATGGCCAGTTCCTTCGGTGTTAACCATTTTACAACTATAAAACTTATTTCGGACACTTTGGCTATTAATTATAAACTTAATAGAAAGTTTAACAAAAGTAGGGTTGGAACTCAATTCTGTTACAGAAATAATCTCAAATGGAGCACACGTAAGTTTTCATGTTTAAAGCTTAATTATAACTGTGTGAAGAACCATCATTCCAAATTGACAAAATAACTAATCTTTGTGCTTTTTGTTCTCTCTGGCGCATCAACGAGCAACACTCTATCCGAGGGAAAAACGGTCATCACTGATAAAATGGTGAAACTGAGACGAAGTTGAAGCAAGAACAGTGAATAGCTGCTTAAAGTCGTTACCTATCACCTATTGGGAATCCTTTTTTGAAGATAGCAGTTATAGGTTTATATTAACAACTATTTGATAGAAAATGGTAATCTCAATAGGTGTATGACAACAATGCTTTGTACTTTTGTCCATCGACAGGCACACCGATAGTTATCCTACATTACAATTTGGTTTGTAAAAAACTTTACTCAATGTTTTCGGTTATCTGAATAATTATTGTACGTTATGCTATCTTAGACTAATAAATGATATGCTTATTTACATAAAATCTTAGATACCGCAGCAACGCGCGGTCGATTTCTAGTTGAAAATAAAGAGGAAACCAAGGCGTGGTTAGGGACCCACTGATTGACCTGCTTAAGAAGAGATGGAATGTCCATGTATGTACACATATAGTTTAAGCTTTGATCACTTTAACATATTTATATAAGATTTCAAAATAAAATACCCTCGTATATGAGGTTGAACCATCGGTATAGTAAACATATAACAACTTGGATATGTGGCATTGGTTAATAGTTTCCTGCTCGTATGTTGTATGGTGTCCGTATTCCCTGCAAACATAAATGACTCAAACCTATTTCAGAGAACAAAAAAGATTATAAGTCTTAGACATTGAGTAATTAAAACTTTACAGTGTCTCTCATTCCACCATCAAGAAAACTACACATTTCATTTAAAGTCGTTTTTCCAAGTCTACTCTTTTCTACTCTAGGTACCCATAAGGTGGAGCGTCTTGCTCCTCTGGTTGGTTTCCCGTTCATTTTAATGAATTCACTGTTTAAAAAAAAAAAATCATATGGTCTTATATCGTCCATGATAGCTATAAATTAAATTTAGTTTATTATATCATTTTATGCTCTAATTTGACAAAAGCTATAAACTATAATATAAAGGATTAAACATGTACCTTCTTGCAATGTCATGAACAATTGCAAGCATAATACACCTACTCATTGTTATGCACAATTGCAAGCTTAATACACCTATTCAAAGTAAATGATGCCATCTTAGTATGAAACTCACTGGACCTACCACAATATCACTTCTTTCACTTTCTAAACTCTCTACATACATACATACATATATACATACATATATATATATATATATATATATATATATATATATATATATATAGGGTAAGGATCATGCGTAAACACATTTATATTGCGAAAACGCGTAAAAACATATTAAAACCTCTATAACTTCTTAATAGGTTAACATTTTTAAAAAATATTTGCACCAAAAGTCTTAGAATTATGTTATCTTTAATTCTGGAAATTAAAAAAAAAAATTAACGTTTCGGTTTTTTTCGTGTGATGCACATGTGCAGCAAAAAAAAACTCATACTTTTAGCATAAGTTAATATATTTTTTCTAAGTCGCACCATATATCTTATATTTTCGTTATTTTTTCGTATTTTTTGTATTTTTTTAATGATGCACATGTGCATCACACCAAAAAAACCTCATACGTGTGGTATACATTAAAATTTTTAATAAGAAATTGCACCCTAAATCTTATAGTTGTGTTATTTTTAGATCTAAAGAAAAAAAAAACATTTTATAATTTTTTTATTCTATGTTGCACATGTGCAATATATACCACTATCATTAGTACAATATATATTTTATTGTTTTTTATAAGATTTTAACATAAGGAGTGTTTTTTCGCATGATAATTCGTATTTGTGCAGTACTAATGATAATGATGCACATGTGCAGCACACGAAAAAATCACGAAACGTTAATTCTTTTCTACTTTTTTCAGAATTAAAGATAACAACTTTTTAAGACTTTTGGTACAAATTTTATGAAAAAACATTAACGTATTGTGTTTACGCGTTTTCGCAATAAAAAGCGTTTTCGCATGATTCTTACCCTATATATATATATATAGGGTTAGGTTCAAATGAGAACTTTTACTTTAGAGAACTTTTGAGAATCATTCTGAGCCACTAATTTTCAGGGGGGGGGGGGGGGGAGCATTCAAATTCATGGGGGGGGGGGGGGGGGAGGATTTCCTTATATAAAACTTGTGGCTCAGAATGGTTCTCAAAAGTTCTCAAAACCAATTGGTTGTCAAATGATCCTCTCCCTATATGGGGCGATCGTGAAATAGGGCAGGGATCAAGCGATTAAACAACGATCGAGCACGAGATGAGGCATAAAGGATACAGATAATCACCAGGTAATCACTCGAAAACATCAATGTCGTCCCCGATTTCACGAAATCGTGAATCTAGGTTTTTATGCAATGTATTTTTTTTTAACCGATTGTTTGTCTGTGCATCACTATCATATGTGTATCTACGACGGTAATCTCTCGAGAACAACAAATATCATATGTGATATCACGAAATCGCAAATCTAGGGTTTCATGAAATGTATTTTTTTTATTTTTTCAACTGTTTGTTTGTGTGTGTATCACTAGTGTATGAGTTAGTGTTGTGTCATATAAACAACAACGTGATTTCATATTTAATGTCATGAAAACGGGAATGCATTGTGAGCTGTATGTAAGTACTGTAAGAACAACAAGGGATTTCAACGTTTAAAAGCGATTAAACAACGATCGAGCACGAGATGAGGCATAAAGGATACAGATAATCACCAGGTAATCACTCGAAAACATCAATATCGTCCCCGATTTCACGAAATCGTGAATCTAGGGTTTCATGAAATGTATTTTTTTTATTTTTTCAACTGTTTGTTTGTGTGTTCATCACTAGTGTATGAGTTAGTGTTGTGTCATATAAACAACAACGTGATTTTATCACGTGCAGGTACACACACTTTTGGAAAAGTAAAAAAAATAAGCATTTATGTTACACACGCATCATAGAATTAAAACAATGACCGTATATGAAACATAAGCATGTAATACATGAAACACAAAACTATCGCATATATACAACATAAATATAAAACAAAATAAATTTAAAATAGCACGTGGTAAAACCATTATTATCAAAACGGAAGTCGCATGTAAACGTAGACATGCATATATGCAACATAACAATGTTGCATATATGCAACATAGTTAAAAAATAATATTTGTTAAAGGAAACCGATAACTTTAAATTAATTGGCAGTTGTATGTATAATGTACAGATGCATACATGCAACATAACAATATTGCATACATGCAACATAACAATATTGCATATATGCAACGTTGTCATGTTGCATATATGCACCACGGCAATGATGCATATACGCAACACGATCGTAAAAAAAATTTGTTTATCTAAAGGTTTTGAATGTATAAAATACTAATTTTGAGTTATACATAAAAACAAATCTAAATGATGTGGAGGAACGATTATGGAGGTACTTCTTGTATGTTATGGATAACAAGAATCAGATCGAGTAGAAAAAAAACATCACAAGAAGAAGCTGAGATGGCGGATGTAGAAAGGACATTTATGTAAGTACCGTTAAATTAAAGTAGTTATATTAGATTATTATAATTTAAAAATAAATTAAGTGTATTGTTTTATTTGTAATTGTCTTGCACGTATGCATTATAATCGTGTTGCATATGTGCAACTTAAACATGTTTCATATACGCAACGTATGTAATACACATATGAAAAACAACATGATATTATGGTTAATTACAACGGTTTTAACACTGGTAGAACATGTTGCATGCAAGCATATTCTTTTCAATCCCATATGGCACAAAACAAAGGCATTTATACTGCACTCATTGATGCCAAAAAAAGAGGTAGCAACAGAAGTTATCAATTGTTGGGCGGCCGTGTTGAATCACAAGGAAATTAAAAGGTGTTCTAGCCCACCACGGAGGCTGTTTTTATACGCCACCACAATTGTAAGTGCTCACACTCTTATGTTTACATCAACCTATATATATATACATATAAATAATGATAGGTATATTAATAGTATCATGTGTTGTGCTTACAAATTTAATAGCCATACTGGTCGATAAAGAAACACGTGAAAAAAGGATGAACTAATGAAAAGATTCAAGAGGAACTTGTTGAAAGTGATCGAAGGATTTGAGGAAACAAATGAGTCCTTTGTCATATGGCGTATTTTGAGGATCAATCAATTTTCTTGACTGACAATATGAAGCTTTCTAAAGTGGTGATAAAGGATGACAACAATTTCTTGAAGAACAGCACACTGTATAAAGTGGTATCATTTAACACGTCAATTTTAATTATATGTAGATGTGCATGCATGTAGTGTACTTATGTTGCATGTATACAATAAAGTTATGATGTGTATACACATCACAATTTATGTTGCGTATATGAACCTATTGCATATACGCAAAGTAGATATTACATTAACACGTCTAATCGTTTATTAATGTGAATATTTTAACCGTTATTAACCTATATAACATTTTACAACATATAGTACAACCATTGATGCATATTGTATAAATAATGATGCTTAAGTTACAATCAAAATTACTTTTTGGTTACAAGTCCTTGCTGCGTCGTCTTTAGATTGTGTGTGGCTGGAAAGAAAGCGTATTCTCCACACAAAATCTCTGCTCACCCCCTTTACACCATAGATCTTTGGTCTCTCTTTTAAGAAAATCAAGCGGCACGCTTTCTTCCTCCATGCTCTACAGTTGAAGAAAGGACGCTCAAAAGTCTCGATTGGTACAGTAGCGGTATGTGTTGCTACTTTATCTTCACTTGCTTCCATGATTGGGTCCATTCCGTTCTCATTCTTGATTTCCTGCGGTGAGTTTCTCTGTTGAACCTTATTTTTTAAGTTCATCGATTGATTGTTTGTTTTTGTGTCGATTGTTTGTTATTGTTGGTGCGTTTCTGTGCCTGATATTGATGGGTTTATCATACAAGTCGCCTTTGAATTACCAAACACTAACACTGTTTTCCGATTGTAGTTTAAATTTTACCCTACGTTCTACAGTCTCTGTTTCTATGTTTTGTAAATTTCCTTTTTCGCCTTTTTGGCGTGCCATTGTTACACGATCTCTACCTCTTTCTCTCTGTATATGCATTTCATCCAAAAGGTTAATCAGATCGATGGTTTGTGGTTTTGGCCGCCATTGCTCCGTTTATGACGTTGAAGCGACGGTGGCGGTGGCTTTTAATCCTCTCACAGCACCGATCTAGGGTTTCGCTATCCTTATGACCGATGATAATGGCGATAACTTGATGATTTTAAAGGTTTCCGCCGTTAATCGGCTGGTAGCCATCGCCTCTGTGCGCAAGGGTAATGCCATCATCGTGTTCGTGACACCGATATCTAGCGTCAGGAACAATTTTATCGTCGAAGATCAAGACTCCAGGTACACCCACGCTTGAACTTCATCTTATTTATTGAATGCAATTGTACTGTGATTAGACTTGAAAAATAGTTGTATAGATCATGTGGATTGCTAATTACATAGATCATAAATTGTTGATGTGCAAATGTTAAAGGCATTGTCTGTTGGTAAAGTTTGGTTGGGAATCAACAATCGCCTTCGTTTAAATTTGATTAGAATCATATGGTGAATGATTTTAAACATAAACTGGATCCGTTGGCATGCCTATAATCATCGGCGTACAAGTTGGTTTTGGGGTTCTAATCATCTAATTTTGCTCAAATCAACTAAATATTATCAGATGTGGCCCTTTTGCATCATAAAATTTACAACCAGCTTAAAAAAAAAACATTCAGAAGATGCAAAAAACACATACTGGATTACCTGAAACTTAGACAGCTGCTCAGTAGTCAATTCAGTTGTTAATGTAGAGATAACAACCGAATTGTTCAGTTCTTTCATTTTGTTGAGGGAAGTGAGAGCTCTGTTCTTTCCCAGGTCATCCTCCATGAAAACAAAATAGCGGTATTTGTTTTCCTACTCTTGATGTTTGTGGACAACTGGATTGCATATTCAGTTCGATTGTAAGTCCCCAATTTCTATACATGTTTGTGCTTTTATAACTTATGATCATATATTGACTTCAATTTGACTGAAATTGGCAAGGGGAAAGGGGAATTTGCAAGCCTACTTTATGATGATTATAGAAGGATGATTATTCAAGATACTATAGTTTCCCCTTATAAAATACAAATTAACAGTTTACATTACATTAATGGTGGTCATAATTTGATAATTAGTATTCCAGTTATAAGATTTTATGGTTTTTTTTCAATAAATTTGAATGTCCAAAGTCATAAGTTTGCTTGATTTTATGGTTGGTATACGGTGATCTCTGAAAAGAAGATGAGTCTCTATTGTCATGGATAGTACTTCAGTTCAGGCTGATCCATCTTTTTCTATTATAGCGAGTCAATTGAGGGTTCCTTCAAGGCTTCATAGTCGGAACAAATGTGAAGCTGCAAGCCGCTCTTTTTCGCTTTTGCATGCGTATGAGTACTTTTTTGTAGAAAACAACTTAATATGCGAACTCTAGGAACCACTTTTATGTTTTTTCTGCAGGCTCATGACATTCTGATGGTAATCGGCTTGAACGGTGAACGTAAACTAATCACAATCTATTTCATATCTATTTTGAGTCAGTTTTAGATACAACTCTGTTAACCAAATTTCATATTTGTTTTGATTCAATATCTAAATACGTATTTGTTAACCAATATCATTATGCTTCTCTAGAGATGTTAACCAATATCGTTATGCGTTGGCAGAACGGTGATGCGGTGATGGAGGGAGATGCAGACTTTGCAATCGATAGCAATGGAGACGAGGACGGTGGGAGAGCGACATATGGAGCTATTTTTTGGATTATATGATATAAATTTATATGCAGATTGGTTGTTAACATAGTTGTGTTATTTAGGAATCAATATAATGAGTTTTTCAAGCTAAGAAGAAATAAAAATTCAAATTGAAGTTTTAAAGATAATTCTATTATATTTTAGTGTTTTACTTAAAATAAAAACTCAATTTATATGTGTTTTAAAACTGCTTCGACTCCGTCACGTCGGCAGCAACGCGCCAATTGAAAATCTTGTTACTTAATATGACAGAAACATGTAATTGTATCATACTTGACTAAAGTCAAAACACCCAAAGGCATCCGGCATGAGGAGTGCAAGTGTTAGAAGGAAGTATACAACCTGGGCTACGAAGGATAACGTGACAGATTGTGGTGTGTTCCTGATGCGTCACATGAATATGTACATGGGCGCAAATCACGTGTTAGACTGCGGGTTCGTTGAGAACGAGTATTACGTCAACATGCAAATAGTAAACTTGAGATGAAGTACGCGGTGAAGATAATGTTGGCAGAAAAAAACGTGTACAGAAGTCAACTGATGGATGATGCAGCAGAAGCAAAGAAAGAGATGAAAGATACCAAAAAGTATGACGATATTATAGAAGAGCTCGTGCGTCATGGAAATATGTTAAAGGAGGTGGAAGATTATCAAACATTCAATGTTTGAAAAGTATAATATCTTTAAAACATCAGTTTTTTTTTTTTTTTTTTTTTTGTTTTGTTTTGTTATTGTTCTTGTTTGATGTGGATGTTGGTTACATACTTACTTAGTAAGTGGTTAAAAAAATTGGCACATTAAATGGTAGGATGCTGAAGTTGTGTGTGGTATGAACATTTAAAATGATATCGTTTATGTTTCTTTTTAATAGATGGAGTATATCGTTCTGTTAAATAATTTGTTTTTGTTGTAAAAGATGATACATACCAACACAGATACATACATGAATAACTGATGTCCAGAAATTATTAGGTAAGACATAAATGTTTTCTATTGTGATCAAGAAAAGCATTATATGATTCAAGGATATTATAATTTTTTTTTTTTTGAACAGCAACGAAATATAATAAAAACAAGCCGGTTAGAAAAGCCTAACCGAACAAGACAAGGTTACACGTACAAAAGAGGGTTATCAAGCCAATTGCTCGACGACATAACGAAAAACTTATTCCTAGAAGATAACCAAGAATAAGAAATCCTAACAACCGAATCGAACAAATCAAAGTTTCCTAAATCATTACCATTGTGGACAACCTCATTGCGAAGCTTCCACACCGACCACCAAATAGTGCCAAATATACCATCTAAAAGTATCTTCTTTTTCTTGGGCAGCGAACAACTATCTAGGATCTCCATAATCGTATCAGGTGTCCCAGAAACATCCAAATCGAGATGAAGCCAAGCGCTGACCTTAGACCATAAATTCTTGATTACTAAACAATCTTTGAAAAGGTGCTCCTTAGTCTCCAATCTCTCATTGCAAAGAACGCAGCCAAAGTCCGGAAGAATAAATTCTTTCTCCAATAAGTTGCACCTAGTAGCAAGCCTATTACGTCGTAACTTCCAAATAAAAATATTAGTCTTTTTCGGCAAACTTTTATTCCAACGAGTCTTTAAGATATTACCGGGCAACGAACTCTTTTCAATAATTTTTCTAACATGTTTTACTTCAAAAGAATTGTTACCATCAAGAGACCAAGCCCAACCATCTCTAGAGTTACAAACCGAGACCGAATCCAAAAAAGCATCAAGCGAGATAAATTGTAATTCCTCGATCCCACCACGGATGTGTCTTCTCCAATCCCAATTTCTTGAAGAGCCAATAAGCCTATCCGCAACCTTGCAATCCTTGTTGTTTTCAAGAGCGAATAGCCTTGGAAATTTCCATTCCAAACACTCATTCCCAACCCAATTGTATTTCCAAAATCTTGTATCTTCGCCATTGCCAATAACCCGAACAAAACTATCACTTGGAATTTCACCACTAGCATGTAAAGCATTAGCACAATTGATGATCCCACCCCGCCCCCCGCCCCCCGAAGTATTAAGCGACCCAAACCCCCCTTGAGTACCATGAATAGACTCAATAACCCGAACCCAAAGATGATTTTTATCATTAAGAAATCTCCACTTCCATTTAAGAAGAAGCGCCTTGTTTAAAGCATCTAAACTTCCAATTCCCAACCCCCCTTTTTCTTTAGAAACCAATGTTTCATCCCAATTGACCCAATGCATTTTTCTAATACCCTCTTCCCTACCCCAAAAAAATTTTGCCCGAATGCTTTCTAAGACCTTTTTGACGGTCGAAGGAAGACGAAATAAAGACAAATAATAAATGGGTAACGCACCTAACACCGAAGAGATCAAAGTGAGACGTCCGCCAACGGATAGGAGGTTTGACTTCCACTTCGCGAGCCGCATCTTGAGTTTTTCCACGATCGGATCCCAGGATTTAACCATATCCATCCTTTCACCCACCGGGACCCCAAGATATTTAAAAGGAAACGACCCCGAAGAACAACCCAAAGAAGACGCCACATTATCTACCTCACTAGTGTCAACTCCAACCCCAAAAACATTGCATTTAGCAACATTCACCTTAAGACCCGACACCTCAAAAAACTCCTCCAATATCCGACGGATACATCTAGCATTCTCCAAAGACCACTCCCCCACAAAAATCACATCATCGGCATAAAATAAATGAGAAATAGGGACCAGCGACTCACCAACCAACACTGGTTTAAGATTTCCCAAACCAATCTCCCTAACTATCATCGCGTGGAGGCCTTCCATAGCCAGAATGAACAGGAAAGGAGATAAAGGATCCCCCTGACGTAAACCACGTTCAATAGGGAATTCTTTAGAAGGACTCCCATTGACTAAGACCGAGGAAGTAGCAGAACAGAGACAAGCACGAACCAAACTGATCCAATCCTCTCCAAAACCCATAAATCGGAGAACAGAAAACAAATAATCCCAGTTCAGAGAATCATAAGCTTTCGCAAAGTCAACCTTAAACAACAACATCTTTTTTTTCTTTGCTTTATGCCACCTAACAACCTCATTTAACATCAAAGGACCATCTAAAATCTGTCTACCACCGATAAAAGCAGACTGCACCGGATTTACTAAGTCATCCACCACCAAAGCTAGCCGGTTAGCTAAAATTTTAGCTAAGATTTTATATTGAATGTTAATGAGACTAATGGGTCGGAAGTCTTGAAGTAAAACCGGGTTCTCATTTTTTGGAATCAACGTAATGAAAGAGGCATTGCAACCTCTAGGAATAGATTTCATCTCAAAAAAATAACCCACAAAATCCGTAATACCATCCAACAACATAGGCCAATGATGTTTAACAAAACCAAAAGAGAAACCGTCCGGACCCGGAGCTTTGGAACTACCACAATCCCAAACAGCTTGCTTGATGTCGCCCAACGAGGGAAGGCGACACAAAGACGAAACCCATTCAGCCGAGACCATCCGAAAGCTCGATGCCGGCACCATCAGCTGCCGGGCAGGCCCCACCTTCTCGAAACGACGGCTGTGATATTCATAGAAGATGTTTTTAATCTCGATAGGATCTTCTACCCAAGTACCATAATATTTTACCCCTCTAATAGCCGCCAACCGCCTTCTTTTTTTAAGATAGGCGTGAAAAAATTTAGAGTTCTCATCGCCCTCCAAAGTCCATTTCACTTTGATTTTTTGACTTACCTCCAAGTGTTTTCTTTTTTCAATCTCTTGCAACTCGCGTAAAAAACAAGACTTCTCTGCATGAAGGTCTCTAACGTTCAGACCTCTCTCCATCTCAATTTCAATTCCTTCAATTTTCACTTTAAGCTCATCACTTGTTCTCTTCTCAACCAAAAGCCTCTCCTTGTTCCACCTCTTAAGATTATTTTTAACCACTTTCAAGTTTTCTTTGAATCTAATGAAGCGATTACCATGCTCTATCTTTCCTCCCTCCTCCCAAGCATCCTTGACCACCTTTTCATAACCCGAGCAACCAATCCAATAGTTAAAAAATTTGAACGGAATAGGCCCAAAATCATTTTCTTTCAAATTGCATCTTCTTATCCTTTTTACCCCAAACCAAAGTTGTTTTTGAATCTATCTCACTTGAAGTCACTAACATAACCAATTAGTAAACCATAATCTAAGACTAACACATCATAAATGGTTCATCTCACCCAAGTGAATAAAGAGAATTAACCAAGGTGCCCAAGTATAGTAACAAACACAACAAAAGTCAAATCTTGATATCATCATATCATTATAAGATAATTACAACAATTGAAAAATTTTGGGGTTTTTTTACACCCGGAATTAAGAGAACAAGAATAAACTACAACTAAAAACGTAAATATGGTGTGTGGTGTGTGAAAAAGTGGACACTTCTTCAATGGTTTGAGTCTTCTATTTATAGGTTGAGAAAAGGCTAAGACATGATCGTGCTTGACCGATAACCTTTTGTCTTCAAGCGCAATGGAGCACGAGGTCGTGCCTGGTGGAGTATGATCCGTGCTTGGCCTTACGTCTTAACATTTTTTTAGTTTATTTGCTTCTTTTGTAAATTCCAAAGTAATTTACCTTAAAAATAAAAAAGAAAGCATATAATTTGGGCAAATTAAGCTCATTAAGTAAAGAAAAAGTCAATATTAAAAGTAAATTGATACACAAAACATGTGCAATTTGAAGCGTATCATAGTGACAATATTAGGCGGTTATAGTGATGGTGGTTGTGATGTATGACTATGGGAAAAGGAAAGAAAGGAGGATTAGGGCTTAGATTATTTGTTGTTTTCTTTGATAAAAATGGTAAAACGATCATTTAAACTTATTTTAACACTAGGCTAGCGGTAATACATCAGCCGCTCCCTGCAGCTTTGATGAGGTGGACTATGGTATAGCAATAGTAGTGGCGGTGGTTGCTAAGACAAGCAACAATAATAGTAGACATACTAGCTAGGAGTAGTATAGATAAGAAAAACTTAGCGTATGAGTAGCATTTGCACTAACAATGGTAAATGACATTTTTTTTTATAAACAAAATGTTATCAGTTAAAATACTACAAAGTACATATGTAATGAATCTATCATATTCACAGATTGACCGATTCTTACTACAACATCATGAGTACTAAATTTTGAAAGCCGGCTGACCACTTCCATATTAAAGTTGTCACAATATATACTGGTTCAATTCCATTGATATAAATATTGCAGGATAGACACCAACGTTGGACGGCATGCAATCATAAAAATAATGATATTCAATAAATAGGCAAAAGGACACGGAAAAAATACAATAAACAAAAAAATTTCAAGAACCATCTGTCTCTATATATAGTAATATAGACGTAGCTAGACATAATCACACAAACAACTTATAAATTCTAAACTGTGTGTTCCTATCTCTAAAGGTTACAAGATCGAGATGTCGAACAAACTCATGATATTGAGCTTTGTAGCTCTTACTTTTGGCTCACTTGCCTTAGCCTACGAGCCTAAACCCCTCCAAGATTTTTGTGTCGCTGATCCCAACACCTCAGGTATTCTATTATTACCTTCCGTTAAAAAAAAGTTAATAATCTTGTTGTCCGTTTGCCTTTTATTTTTATTAATTTTTTTTAACAATATTGTACATACTTGACGTGTAGTGAAAGTTAATGGTCTTGTTTGCAAGAACCCGATGCAAGTTCAAGCAAATGATTTCTTCTTCAGTGGGCTACACCTCAGGGGTAACACATCAAACCCTGCGGGATCAAAGGTTACACCAGTTTTCGCAACTCAGTTACCTGGGCTCAACACTTTAGGCATCTCAATGGTTCGTATTGACTATGCACCGTGGGGACTCAATCCACCCCACACTCACCCAAGAGCCACTGAGATCCTTACGGTTATTGAAGGAACACTACAAGTTGGGTTTGTCACTTCTAACCCCGATAACCGATTTATCACCAAGGTGCTGCAAAAGGGTGATGTTTTCGTGTTTCCTGTGGGACTTGTCCATTTCCAACGCAGTATTGGGAATGGGTACGCGGTGGCTATTGCCGCGTTGAGCAGTCAAAACCCGGGTGCGATAACAATAGGAAATGCTGTTTTTGGTGCAAATCCTCCAATTCCTGGGGATATTTTAGCTAAGGCATTCCAAGTGGATAAAAGCGTGATGGATCAAATACAATCAAAATTCTAGAGTAACAAAGAGGCTGACGGGTGTATGGTCGTGTGATTGTTTAATTTGCTTCTTTTTATTGGCGTGTTCTAAAGGTTCCATTTTGAGTTATTTGCGTATGTATTTTTCTTTGTATAACTTCTAATTCTTTGGTTTTGAATGAAAAATTGGTTTAATGGACCAAAACACCGTGGCTTAATTACTAAATTGTAGTATATGCAACTATATATGCATGCCAATATCATAAGAGGGGGATCTCATTTAATTTATATATTATACAATCAAATTTTAAAAATGAATACTAGACTTTTTGTTTTTTAAACTTTAGCCACGTGACTTTGATGCTTTGACGATTTCTACCCTAAACTTTTACGATTTGTTTTTTTTTCCTTTTTAACGAAATAGTAAACTTTTAGTTTTCATAGTTTGGCCACACTGTTTCATACTTTTACGTTTTGTACCGTTTAACCTTTAAAGTTTTCTTTTTAATTTTAAGTTTTGCTGTCTTCTATTTTGGCCGCGAAACTTTTAACTTTTCTACTTTCGTTTTTAGTATATTTTTATAGTTTCATACTTTCGCTACAAGACTGTTAGACTTTTACGTTTTATATTCCATAAGTTTTTTACCCTCTAACTTGTAAACTTTTTTTTGTTTTAAGTTTTGTTGTCTAAAACTTTTAACTTTTATACTTTCGTTTTTAGTATACTTTTATAGTTTTATACTTTCACCACAATACTTTTAGACTTTTACGTTTTATACCACTTAACTTAGTATATTTTTATAGTTTCACCACAAGACTTTTAACTTTGACGTTTTATACTCCTTAATTTTTTAATCCTCTAACTTTTAAAGTTTTTTTTTTTGTTTTAAATTTTTTTGTCTTCTACTTTGGGTACGAAACTTATAACTTTTCTTCTTTTGCTTTTAATATACTTTTATAGTTTTATACTTTCACCGCGAGACTTTTAAACTTTTACGTTTTATACCACTTAACTAGTATACAAATTCAACCCCGCAGCAACGCGCGGGGTGAGTAAACATCTCGTTATATACAATGAAATTTGGTGATAAATAGTAGACTTTTTCGTTTCTTTTAGATTGACCATAAAACTTTAGAGTTTTGACAGTTTCTACCCCTAAAACTTTTAAACACTTTTTTTTTTACGAAATAGTAAACTTTTGGTTTTTATAGTTTAGTCACATATGTTTCCTACTCTTACGTTTTGTATCCTTTGACTTTTAAAGTTTTTTTTTTGTTTTAAGTTTTGTTATCTTCTACTTTGGCCACGAAACTTTTAACTTTTCTACTTTCGTTTTTAGTATACTTTTATAGTTTTATACTTTCACAATGAGACTTTTAGACTTTTACGTGTTATACCCCCCTTAACTTAGTATATTTTTATAGTTTTATATTTTCACCACAAAACTTTTAGACTTTTACGTTTTATACCCCTTAGCTTTTTAACTTTTAAAAGTTTTTATTTTTGTTTTAAGTTTTTTTGTCTTCTAATTTTGCCACAAAACTTTTAACTTTTCTACTTTCCCTTATAATATACTTCTATGGTTTTATACTTTCACCACGAGACTTTTAAACTTTTATGTTTTATACCACTTAACTTTTTGACTCTCGTTTAGTATACAAATTCAATCTCGCAGCAACGGGAGGGTGGTAAAGATCTCGTTATATAACATGAGAACACTTCAAAGAGATAGAATTGATATGTCCTACTGTTAACTTTTTTTTTTAGTTTTTCTAATTTTTTAAACGCCTATAACTTTTAATATGATATCATTTCTTATAAAGATTACACAATAGAATCGGGCATTTTATAATTTTTAATTTGAGTATAGTATTGGTATACTTAATTTTTTTAAGTTTGTCTATGTTCTATCGTATAACTTGTGTGATTGTTAAATATAGCTTGCGTGATTATTAAATGTATTTTGCGTGATTATCATTAAACGTGCGCGAACAATTTTACCCTTACTTCGTACATTCGCACGGAAAAAAAAGCCTTTGTATGATAACTTTTCCCATCTCTCTCACCCTATATATAGGGGAAAATTCTTGTAAAACTATATCTTTTTTGCGAAAACCTACAAACCAATACCAAAACCTTTATATAACTTCTTCATAAGTTAATTTTTTATTTAAAAAAAATAAAGTTACACCAAAAATCTTAAAATTAATGATGTGCTTTGTACTCTTGGATGCATTATAATATTTATCAAATGGATCAAGTCATTCAGGTTTCTTGTTTTTGGACATTTTAAGATATGCAATTCAAGTGAAAACGGTTTTGATCTTAGATTAGTTATTTTGGAAAAGCCAGGTAGATGATTGGCTTTATTCTTACCTGATTTAAACACAATGCTTGCATAATTTGATTTTATTGTTGCGTTATTTTTATATGTACGTAGCTGTATATTTTATGTTTGTAATGTTGTAGTAATATAATAAGCTGATAAATTTGTTGATGCGTGATGAGTAAACGTATTTTTTGCTTTTCTAAAAAAAGCTTGCGTGATTAAAAGACATTCTTAGGTTTTTAAGTTGGTTGTTAATTTATGTTATCTTTTGCCCATCATGTAGCAATAACTTTAGTTGATGTAACTTTTCATTGCGTGACTAAAACTACCTTTGCGTTTTTATGTAGTATAACTTGCGTAATTATATATCTGTTCTTGCGTAATTGTGGAAGTTTTGATTTTTTAATGTTTACTCAGTTAGCTTAATTGATATATTTTAAGATCTTGATGTTTTAATAGCAGTGAGGAATAGTTAAAAAATTACATGAAACTTAAAATATTCTATTAAGAATGATGAAGATTACAAGATATGAGATGCTACTCATATATTGATAAAATAACATTTTTAAATGGACAGGTACATTGAGGGCCTTGAGTATGTTTGCAATTGCTTGCATTTGTCGGAGATCAGATTTGTTCTTGTCTATCATGAACAAAAGGACAAATTCACGAACAATACTCTTGGACAAAGACAATAGTTTCTTCGTTACCTTATCCCTTGCTTATGTGATTTCTTAAAGACTTTCAAATTTTTGTTTCAGAACAATGCGTAATATTGAATGGCTTGCATTATCTTAGTGTAGCATTTGCATGATTTGTTGTAGAGTTGGGTTGATAACGTATTGTGCGTCTTTTAAGTGTCTTAAATAAGGTGGTATAATAATGCATGTACTTTTTTATTCTATGTTACGTGATATAAAACTACGTATTAGTATTATTCTATGTTGTGTGATTTACAATTACGCACTAATTATATTTTGTGTTATTCTATGTTACGTGATATAAAACTACATCAGTGAAGAATGATCACTATTTGTCTCCAGGATTTGACATGACATCTGTGACAAAATGATATATGACTTATTCACCTAAAACATTTATAAGTAAGGGACTTGAAGGAGATGATGTTATTGAATGGCACTTCGTCATACGTATTAGGGGTAGTAAACCGTTGTTAGGCGATATTTGCTACTTGCGTCAATCTTCTATGAATATTGTGTATTGTTGGACTCGGTCTGCCCAAGACACATATTAGATTGATGTGACTAGTACGTTATGATCCAAGTCGGGTCATACCCAATAACGAGCTAGACAAACACCCGTGATATTTATTTATGATATGATCACATAAATAAATATAATCTCTTGAAGATATATTTAGAAAATGATTTTCTAAATTATGACACTTGAAAAATAATAACTCAAATTGATGACTTATTTTGTAGAGTATAGTCATGAAGTTATTTAATGGGTTAAATAACTTACTGGGTATCTTATATTTCACGTAATGGTACTTCCTTTATAAAATAATATGTATATTTGATTTGTCTTTTAATTTAAATGAGGTAGGACATTGAGAGAAGTAGGGGTGTTGATCGGGTTATTTATTCGGGTTTCGGGTTAAACGGGTCGGGTTTTTCGGGTTTTTCATAGGTGGAATCCAACCCACAACCCGACCCTAATTTCCCTCGGGTTGTTCGGGTTTCGGGTTTCGGATTGCGGGTTGATTCGGGTTGGGTTATTCGGGTTTCGGGTTAAATACAAAAGATATTAAACATATTGTCTTAACATAACTTACGACTGAAAAAAACGGAATCAATCAAAGAAGTTGATGAAAGTGAGTTCATAGTACAATGGAGGAATGGGTGAAACCTTGTATAACTTTGAATGCCTTAATTAACTTAACTTCTAATAACCTAGAATATAACGTATAATATATATCATATGATTTTCTTTATAATACATTACTTTAAAAAGATAAACAAATCATGAATGGAATAAGGATGTCCATATTCAAAATATATATGATGTTAATTACGATGTGAATAAGAATATGGAGTCATGGATGGCTGGATATATATATGCAGTTCTCATATTTAAAAATATACTTGATGGAATGAATGTGTATTCGGGTTAATCGGGTTGACCCAAACAACAGAAAATCAACCCTATTACCGACCCATATAACTAATTCGGGTTCGGGTGATTCGGGTTTAAAATTATTCTGGTCGGATGGTTCAGGTCGGGTTCGGTAATCAGGTTTCGGGTGAAAACGACACCCCTAGTGAGAAGGACGTAATCATTACTTTACATGTAAGAGATTTGCAAAACAAAAATGATGTTTCTCTCTCCTCCTCCCTAGGCCAAAAAATCCGGCCAACACCTTAAAGCCCCCCCCCCCCCCCACTTGATTAGTTTAATACACATAACAAGCTACACTTTCTCTCTCTAAGTGTTCTTTTTGCTAGAACTGAATTTTAGAGTGCTCTTGTGTGTTCTTCCTTGCTTAGATCGGTCCAAGAGGGAAGAGAGGATCTTCAAGAAAAATCCTAGCAACAAAGGTGCCTCTTGAAGGCTCGTGGGTATACAAGCTTGAGGCTTTCATTTTGAAAGCTTGTCTTTCAAGATCATCATCTTAATTTTTAACTTCTCGCATTAAGAAAGGTATACCTAAAACCTACTATGGTTGATAAACCCGTACAAATGCTAACAACATAAATATTGATTAACTTGAAATAAATGATAAAGATAAAGGGAACAACAGTTAAAACATATTTCACCAAAGTGTTAGTTCCCCTTATTGTTCTTTTTATCTTCTGGTGTGTATGCACTAGTCTACCCTTAAAGCTGAATTTCATATTTTGAAGGGAGTTTAACCAAATGATCCGACTTTATTTGCAGAAGTATAAGCCAACAATGCTTCAACACGTGAAGAATTCTCTACCTTTAAGAAAACTGAAGTTGAGCTATGTATTTAAAAAAATCACTTTTTAATGTTTATCTCAATGAAATAACACTGTTTGTTCATACTCCTTTTTGCAGAAAAATGATGAGGTCCACATACAACTAGAGTCTGAAAAATCGGAACAAGATCATAATGGTAGCAGTGAGAAGGTAGACCATTTATTTATAAAATCTTGGTATTGTTTTGTCATTGAAATATAGGTGTTTGTCCATATTGTATTGCAGAAAATTGATGAGGACCACACAGAAATTGAAGCCAAAATAACATAACAAGGTCATGTTCACAGCCCTAAGATGGTATGAATTGTAATTTACACATTATTTAATAGATGTGTACCATATACTAAGGTTCAATTTTTTTAAAAAAAAGTAGGTTAAGGATAATAGTTTTGAGATTGTTGAGCATTCTCACCACTTCAGCTTGTACAAGTATCAAATGGCTAGGGAGTTAAGTGATGAGGTAAAAACAGGTATATTCAATATTTAAAAAGAAAATTGCATACATTAAAATTTTTGTCCCGGTTCTTGGTACTGGGAAAACACAATTGGAATAAGCTCTAGCGAAGAAAAACAGGAAATTCTCGACCTCACAAAGCCTGATGAATTCGCAACATCAGATTCAAACAGTGATAATGACATAGCTGATACGACTGATTCATTAGAAACTTTCAAAAGTGAGATTAATGTGCTTGATGTCATCATTAAGGGCCGTAAGAGGATCTACTTGGTCTGCATTTTGTTATTTGTTTGGCAATGTTTGTTTAATTAGTAACTAAGTGTTGTATATCATGTTTGAACTTTTGTTTTGGTTTTAAGTATATTACTATTAGTGATATCTCTACTTATTTTATAGGTTTTTTTAATATTTATTTTGTGAACTTTGTTAATGAAATTATATAATTAACTGTTGTAACTCTGAAAGTTATTATAGC
>JBCNJP010002909.1:0-28000 GCA_039602395.1 Deinandra increscens subsp. villosa | reverse complement strand
CATGAACTTTGAACGTACGCAAAATACTACAAAGGTGGCGAGATTATATAAAAACTCTTTTTATATTAGAATACATATATTGTTGTGAAATGTTTCTTATTATTGAAGTTCCACCAATCATATATATAATGTTCTTGTTTTTAAGGTCGATTGTCGAGATATTAAATTAGGGTTACACCAAGACTAACGGATAGATGCATATTACGTTATCTACGTTAACTTAAAACACAGATTTATGCACACAGAAACAGTTAATTACACGTATTATCATATGATTTGACTTATGAAACTTACTGGTTGTCACATTCTCCCCTGGTTGAAGGAATTTCGTCCCGAAATTCAGACTGCGCCATCTACCGGAGCTGGGTTTGGAAAAAGGTGCGGGTACTTGGCTTTGAACCTATCTTCACGTTCCCAAGTGTACTCGGATCCGCGCCGGGAGTTCCATCGAACCTTAACGATGGGGATTCGACTTCGTTTCAGCTTCTTGACCTCGCGGTCGACTATTTCAGCAGGTTCTTCCACGAAGTGAAGGGTTTCGTCAACTTGAATTTCATCGAGGGTGTTAGGACCTGATTTGAGCACAATGTTCTCATTTGATTCATCACACAGGTGCGGAAAACAAATGTGATGATCAATCTTGGTTGATTTTACCCCATAGATCTCTAAAGCTCAAGAACACACACAAAATACACCAAGAACACACACACAAAGGCTCTCTTGTAGAAATGACCAGGAGGAACACGTATTAGGGTTTTCACTTTGGTATTTATACTACAAGAGAGCCTGGGACAAATAGAATGTTTGACAACAACCAATCATTGCATAGAATTCAGCAAAATATTCTAACAGAATATGAAGTACGCTAAGCATATAAAGAAGTACGCTAAGAATTAAACAAGTTCGCTAAGAAGTTCGCTAAGCATTAACAAGTCCGCTAACAAGTTCGCTAGACACAAACAAGTCCGCTAACAAGTACGCTAAGCACAACTTAAGTACGCTAGGAACAGTTTAAGTTCGCTAGGAACAAATCAAGTTCGCTAGGAACAAATCAAGTTCGCTAGGAACAAATCAAGTTCGCTAGGACAGTTAACAAACAAGTACGCTAAGTACAATGACAAGTTCGCTAAGAGTTAATCAAGTCCGCTAAGTTCAATATACAAGAAGTTCGCTAAGGAGAAATACAAGTACGCTAACACTTAGTCAAGAACATCATATATAAACATAATCAAAGATAACAAGGTACATAATCAAAGTTAAGTACAAACCAAAGTAAAATTACAAATAAACACCAAAAGGATAAATAGTTTGTGTTGCCAACATAAATAAGTTCTAACAATTTCCACCCATGTTGGCAATGCAAACCTCTCGAGCTTCAACCATCTTGACCGATCAACTTGAGCAGGAACCTCCAGTTTTCTCTAGCCGCTTCTTTGTGTTTGTCTGAAAGGACATGAATCCCCAGATCATAGAGCCTCCAGAGGTCTTGCCATACCAGTTTCTTCAGGTCATTGTAGTTGTTAAACTCGACTAATCTTTTTGCCTTGTCAAGAACCACACTTGACCCATTTTCTTCCATCAACCAGCAACTTGCAGTTCTCAGCATCTCTTCGTCAAGCTTGTACCTACCAATGCCAGCAAGCTGATTGCACCACCAGTTTAGAAACATCAAGAAATAGTTAGCATCGTAGCATTCGTATAGTCTAAGCTGAGTAGGGATGGTCCGCATCTTCTGGTAATAGATGAGCTTGATGTATGATCTTGACAGCATTCTTAGCTCAATGGCAGCAAATAATCTGATAGACTCAGCACCTTCCCTTTCGATCACCAACTCATGTGTCATCCCGTTGTAATACCAGCTGATAATGGGGAATTTCTTCTGATTCCCTGGGATCCATTTGACATTGATTTTATCACCGATGTTCTTGAAGATGCCTTTATGTGGTGCACGGAGTCGCTTCTTTTCTTCGGCTATCTGAGCTCTTCTTTCTTCTTCAGGATTCAGATTGAACCTTTTGTCATCATAGGCTGATTTGATCAGATGTTCAGCTCTAATACCTTTACTGTGTTTTGTATGGTTTACCAAGTCCAGGTATTTGAGCTGCTTCAATTCCCATGAGAAGAGGCTTGTAAGAGCTTTGAAGTCAGCAAAGAATTGAACGTATCCATTCCGTCTCTTCACAATAAAAGCATCGAAAGCTTCATCATATTTCCAACCCAGAATCTTCATTCCATGATTAACATTGGGGTTGGCTGGCATCTTTCTCAAATTTTTGGCAGTGAATCTCAGCATTGCCTTAGAATTTGGAGCCATTCTCACCCAGTCATCATAGATGGGTGGATTTTTATTCCTGTTAATTGCTTCAGCTCTCTCCTGTTCCTTCAGTCTGATCTGCTCCAACTTTGCTAACCTCTCAGTCTTCCTAAACTCAGTCACGAACTCACGGAGGCCTTTGGTCCTCTTGTGAATCCAAGACTTTCTCTCAACATTTTTAAATCTGAGATAGTTTCGGAGGTCTTCAAAAGACATTCTGTTAGTGGTAGCAATGATGTATTCAACTGAATCTGGATCAGGTAGTTCTTCAGCAGGATCATCAGGGATAAATGATTTACCCATATCAAGCACAAGGTCGGAAAGACGATCTCGGATTGGTGCAAAGTCAAATGTTTTGTCAGAATCAGCAAATGGATCTGACAGAGGATCAACCAGAGATTCAGGAATTTTCTCAGCTTCATCAACACGAGGGAGATTAGAATTCAATCTCTCTTCGTCAGTATACAACTTAGTTAGCTCAAGATCGGTAAGTTTAAGAAGATATTCCAGAGGAATTCTGTCTTTCATAAGAGTCCTCACCATCTGAGCAGTTTCTGACACATCATCCACATCAACGTCTGTTCCTTCAAGATTAGTGACGATGCGGATGGTTGGCTCTTCGTCGTTGGATGGTGCAGATTTTTCAGGTAATGAATTTGAACCTTTTCCATAAACAACAGCTGGAGGATGATCAGATTCATATCTCTTTAAAGCTTCCTCTCTTTCTCTGGCCAATCTATTTTCTTCTTCTAGTGTTTCTGCAATAAGAGCTCTACGTGATCGGTCTCTTTCAGCTTCCTTTCTTAACTCTTCGGCTTCAACTTCTTCTTGTGTAAGAATCCTTTTTCCTTTGTCTGTGGCTGAGGGACCAGGTTGTTCAGAGACAGAAGGTTCCTGAGTTACCGTAGTCACGTTTTCATCAGGAAACATGGGAAGGAAGGAAGGATGGAAAGGAGCTAAATAGATCTGAACATTTGGAGCTTGTTCAGTAGAAACATCAGGATTAGCTTGAGAGATGGTTGGAGTAGCAGCTTCTTCAAGATTAATAACTTCAGCATCTTCAGGAATAGAGCCGGTAACATGTGGAGAAGAATCAAGAGCAGGGGTTTCATCAGTTGGCATACCAGTTGGCAGAGTGACATTCACAAACACTCCATCATCTACCTCCATTTTGACTTGAATTGGAGTAGGAATAGGAATTTCATCTTCTTCATCTTCACTTTCAATCAAATCCAAATCAATGTAGTTCAGTGGGTTAGCTTGATTGACTAGAACATTTAGCCTTTGTTCCAGCTCATTCATATCTTCCACATCACTGAAATCTACCGTGTAAGGAAACTCTTCATAGGTTGCTTCACTATCATCTTCAATGGTTTCAATGAGTATCCCACATGAATTTCTTCTTGTGTATAACTTTTCAGCATAATACTCACGAAAGTCTGCCATGGAGAAGTCCAAGAAGGTCGAGTCGACGTGAAATCTACGGACATCTTCATTTACAGGAACAATAGCAGATGATGGGAGAGATAGCAGCTTGACCAGAAGGGACGATTGCAAGTTGAAGAGAGTTGTCTATCTCTGATTCTACTGGTTCCGAACTAGATGATTCTTCAATGGCTTTGAGTGCCGGTGCAAACCTTGGCAGCTTCAAGTTCTCTGGCAATGGAGCCAGCTTCTTGAGTGAGTCCAGGATTTCATCAACTGGCTCATCATGAAGTAGACTATTCACAAATGATTCTTCATCATCAGTCATGCTAGGCTCATTTCCTTCAAATACTGTATCATCATCAACATCAAAGTCACTGTCGTTTAAGGAGCTTGTGGAGTCAAGATCTCCTTTAGATTCTTTACCAGATGGAAAATTAGCACTATCAGTTCCTTGATGAGTTGACGGTTGTTCTTCTGGGACCTCAGAACCTTTGTTACCTGCATCACCACGGTCAGGTTTGTCACTGAGCTGGGTTTCTTCTTTTGACTTGGCCAACAGCTCCTTAAGCCTTTGGATCTCAGCAGCTTGTTCAGCAATTACATGTGACTGCTCAGAGATTTTCTGGTTTGCCACTTGTAGAGAACAGTTGAGATGATCATTCTGACTCTGTAGATTTGATACTTCAGCTTGGAGTTCCAATACCCTTTCAGATTCAGAAGATGTCGGGCTTGAGGGGACAGTAACAGTGGCTTCAGTCGTGGCGACAGCGGCTTCTGCAATAACTTCTAGAGGTCTCGGTTCCAAATTAATCCTTTCAGATTGAATCATAGAAGATGGAGAGACAGAAGTAGTTGCAAAGGTCGATTCAGGTTGAGCTCCAGATGAACCAACAATTTCATACTCGTTTGAGGAGCCTGGCTTTCTTCTAACTTGAAGTTTTTCAGTGCAGGACTTGCTTCTCTTAGCTCTAATAGTAATTAATTCAGAGGATTGATTTCCTTCATCAGCAGTTCTTGTCATCTGATTAGATAGAATAGTAGGAGGAGACTTTGGAGTGCTTTCAGGTTCATCTTGTAGATCATATGAGAGATCTGCTTGATCAAGAGATACTGAAGTCTCATCTTCATCAAAGTCATCCTCTGAAGGTTTATAGCTGTCATCCGACGATGATGGTTGTGTCATAGAGGCCCTGGAAGATTCTCCAGTCCTCTGTCTTTTCCTTGGATGAATAGCTTCAGCTTGGTCAGGAGTTTCATCTGAGCTTGAGGAGTCAGATGCGTCATTATCTGTGTCATTGCCTTCCTCAGCTTCTGAAGATATCACATTCACTGGACTAAGCGGTTCAGCATGCTCAGATGCATCAACATTATCACCCTGGAGATTCCCAAGGTCTTCAGTAGTAGCAGCAGGGTCAGGCATAACTGGGGCATTCAAGTCCAATGTAGAATGAACTTGAGCCACTTCAGAAGATTCTGGTTGTGCTTCCACTGCAGCTTCACCCATGTGGACATCTCCTTCGGCAACAACAGGAGCTAATCGAGCAATCATTTCAGGAAAGAAAGGTACAGGAGCACCTTGGTACTTACCTTGTTGAAATTTGCTGTATGAACCGGAGTTCATTGAGCTTGTTCTGAACACATCACCTTGCTTCGGCAAATTAGGATAATATCTATCTAAGATAGCCTGAATGAATCTCGGGTACAAAAAGAACTTTACTGCCCTTCCAGTTGGGTGTAAGTTAGCAATCATCCATCTTAGAAGTTGATGGGATAGATTGAAACCCTGTCCTGAGATAAATCCGTGTAGAGCACATGCGGTTTCTTCAACGAAATCATCAGGAGCAGCCTTTCTGTGAGAGAAAGCGGCAGTGAAGAAATTTATCAAAAACCTCCAGTTTGCTGGAAATAGAGTCTTCTTTATTTTGTTGCTGACGTTAGGGAGTAACACGCCAGAATAACCCATGTTCATGATGGTAGTTTGCCATTCTTCCCTAGGAAAGGATTTAGGCAAATCAGCATCCTGTAATCCCAGAGTTGTTCTGATTTTCTCCTCGGTTATCTCCACATCAGTGTTCAAAATACTAGCCCTGATCAAACTGGATCCATCATCAAGTTCAACAGATTGAGCTGTATTCCAGAATGATTCAATATGGATCTTGTAGATGGTTGGGTTGATGATCATTGCAGTAGCCCAAGTTGATTGCACGATGAGGTCAATAGCTTGCTCATCAGCATCTTCCCAGAATTTGTTGAAAACACATACTCCGTTGTGTAATCTACCATAAGTTAACTCTTGTCTGGGAGGCATCTGCACATATAGATCAACAGGATTATATCAATTTGACACTTAATGAATGTCATGTCACACTAGACTCGTGATAGTGACTGAGCTTTTCATTTTGAATATCAAAGTTACAAAGATGAATCACACAGTGCATTTGCCTCATAATGGATAGATACAACATGAATTTATGTTAACAATTATAAATACCAGGTGACCTTGAATATTAACAAGTGTGTAAAGAAAATCTGGAAAACAAGGAGCCAGATCTAAATCTCCATTAATATTGATTTGAAAGAATGTTTTGCATGAAAAATTGAAAGATGACCCAATTGAATATTAAGACAACAAAATGATGGTTTGTTGGAGAGTCAAGGAGAGTCACAAAGAGAAATTCTACTACTTGGTCTCAACAACATACATATATCAAGTAAAGGAGGGCTTAGCACACTGGAATCAACACCTATGGGTTTAGGTTGTCCCAATTTGTTAAGTCAGTTTAGGGAAAGTCACATAGTGACTTGGTTCCACCCGAACTTGTGAACTCCTTGTTTTGATTATGAGAAAACAGCTAAGCTAAGTTAAAAACAATGTTTTTCATGAAAGACAAGAAAGTAGGATATAACAAAGCTTAAACATTCAATGACCAGTTAAATGCATGCAATAAGTGTAGTAATGACTTGTCAAACATACAGAACAATCCTTGTAAATCACAAATTGAATCATTTATAGTGAATTGACTCAAGTCCGCTAAACAAAACAACAAGTCCGCTAGGATTCATTAAGTTCGCTAAGAGAGAACAAGTTCGCTAAGTGAAGGAACAAGTTCGCTAAAAGCAAGCAAGTTCGCTAAGAACTGATGAAGTTCGCTAAGTAGACCATGAAGTACGCTAAGACTGAATCAAGTCCGCTAAGATCAAAATGATCTCATAAGCTGATTCACCATACTTAGAAATGACAACAAGGACTATAACTCATATATCAACTTTTAACTAGTATTTTCTAGATGCAACAGAGTCATGTAAACACTTATAAGCAAGTAAGGAAGTCACAAAGGGTCGACAGTTTCAATATGATTGATTAAAGGACAGAATGTGATAAAGTAAGCTTAACAGATTAGAGGGAGCCATTACATGTTATTTTAATCCTAACACACAAATATAAGCATGTATAGATCAAATAACACATACCCAAATCACCAATTTCACAATTAAGCTAATATAGTCACATAAGTCACATAAAATCAATTTCATGCAAGAATTTGACTTATTAAAGT
Organism: Deinandra increscens subsp. villosa; assembly: GCA_039602395.1. Lineage (NCBI taxonomy): Eukaryota > Viridiplantae > Streptophyta > Magnoliopsida > Asterales > Asteraceae > Deinandra > Deinandra increscens. The sequence goes on along the minus strand of JBCNJP010002909.1, from coordinate 20,701 downwards.
CAAAATGACCAAATGAGTGTTCACACAGAGCTTTAATACCTAAGATAGTTCATTATGAACCTTAGAGGCATCATAGATCACATCCTATGTATAAATGCTCTTATTTTGTCACAAATATGATCAATTTAACTTAGTTAGGTCAAGACATTCAATTATGTCTATCTTAGTGTTAACTGTGTCCAAGATCCTTCCACCTGAGTTATTGACCTGTTTTAGATCCATGTGGATCTTAATCAGTCTTAAACCACCAGTGTTAGGCTCAATTGGACATCAATTTACACAGAGAGAGACATACAAATACAAGAAAAAGTAAGGTGATGCACTACCTGATTAATGACATGAATGCTTGTATTGAGAAACACATACCTTTCTGAAGATCTAATGGTGACTAAGATCTAATATAAGATGGATTGAATTTCTCAAAGACTCAGTGAGTTATCTGCTGGGATCAAGCATGTTGTATTAGAAATCAAGTAAGCATCATATTAACTAAAATAAGATGATTGCCCCTGTGTAGCCAAAACTGAGTCTTAACTCACATTGCCGTTTGATAGAACAACATACCTTTTTGATGATCTATGGTTTGCTAAGATCAATGAAAAAGATGTAATGCTCTTGATCAATCTCTCAACAGTAAGAAATTCTGTTTTGTGATCAAACAAGTTATGTTAGACTTCTAAATTTTTGACAAACACAGAAAGATATAGGCATATTAAGGCATAAATTGAGAAACATTAAACTTAAACCATTGACTGATAAGTGACTAATCTAATCAACAATTATCAGCAGTTATTCAAGTTAAAGTCTCATCAAATTAAAAAATAAAGCATAACAAACTTTTGATTAAAGACTAGATAATTTCAACACAATTGTGGAATTTATATAGTCAATCCAATCATAAGAGAAAACAATTGAAACTTCAAAGTTGCTAAATAACAAACTCACAGGTATACAAACAAAATTGAGTTAGTAGCCACATTGAGTTATAATTAACAGACCAAAGTTCCAAAAGTGACAATTTAAATAAAACTAAAGTTCCTAAGCATTTAAATAACAGAGGATCACAACCTTCTAAATGTTATCAATCTAAACTACCATTAGGGTTCAGACTGATTAACAAGTATACAATAACAACCAACTGTTATTAAACACTCAAAGGAATTTTAAGCTCAAAACACATTCAAATACACTCCGAAAAAAAATTCTCGGGTTCAAAAATTATAAATTAGTGTTAAGATTCACATACCTTTGACTTGAGCACAAGTATATAGGGATCAAGTAAAGATGCAAGAAATCTGTAATTACATCAATTTAAAGGCATTAGAACCCTAAAAATTTGAGAACCGAACCCACGGCTCATCATCATCACCGAAACCAAAATCAACCTAAATAATCGTGAAAACGAACCTGAGGATGCAAGGAGAGTGTGTGAATCAACCCTAATTGCAATTAGACCAACAGATTTGAGAGAGAATACGAGGATTTTGATCGAACAGTGGTGGAAGTGAGTCGTCGGTTTGAGAGTTTTGAGAGCGGGTGAGTTTTGAAAGCGTGAATTAAAAACAGTGAACGAGTTCTCCTTAAATAGGGTAGGGTTTAGCGGACTTACAAATATCTCAATATTTTAAACAAGTTCGCTAAGCCATTCTCCAAGTCCGCTAAGAAGAATCAGACTTAAAGAAGTACGCTAAAGAGAGAACAAGTTCGCTAAGGCCAAAGATAAGTACGCTAAGCCAAAACAAAGTTCGCTAAGCTTAAGAAGTTCGCTAAGGCTAAAACAAGTACGCTAAGCCTAAAAGAAGTTCGCTAAGCTAGGAAGTTCGCTAGGGCTAAACAAGTACGCTAAGGCCAAAACAGAACTTGTAACTTGAAAATTTCTAATAAACCAAAGAAGTCCGCTAAGGCATAAACAAGTTCGCTAAGAACAGTTTAGCCTCATAAGACTTTATATGAAAGTGGAGAAGTTCGCTAAGGCATAAACCATCTTAGCGTACTTCATCAACACTTAAAGAAAAATAAGACAAATTCAGGAGAAGTTCGCTAAGGATAAAATCAACTTAGCGGACTTCTCAACTAAAAGAGAAAATAATAAAAACAAGTTCGCTAAGAACACTTTGTTCTTAGCGGACTTAAAGAAATATATGAAATAAATTTACAAGACATCAACCAAGTTCGCTAAGGGCAAACTTGTGATAAAATCAATTAACTGTTCTTAGCGGACTTATCCTAGGAAGAAGTTCGCTAAGGCATAAGTCAAGTACGCTAAGAGCAGAACTTAAGAAAAATTCAAAGATTTGATGATCTAACCAAAAATTTTAAATCTTGCAAATTTAAACAAAAATAACACTGAAATGCATGCCTGTTACCAGTAACCTACCGGGAAGATAAATTTGAATTTATTAAGACAAGTACTTGTTGATTTCAACAAATTTGATAATGACACACCTAGTACCTAAAATTTGACATTTCATTGGTCCAAAACCTATCCAAACTTAAGAAATTTTCATTTTCAACCGAGTTGGGTCAATTTTCCACCCGAACTCAAGATTTCCAATTTTTCAAGTTGGTTCATTTCAAACCAATTCCAAAATATTTTAAGCACAAGTTGGTCAATTTTTCACCAAACTTGGAAATTTTAAGCACATTGGCTTAGAGAATTCACATATTTTTGTATGGTCGTGGTCAGACATGTTTAGAATCAAACCGATCATTTACGTAATCAATAACACTTATAAATCAATTCACCTTTCATATCAGGTAACCTAAGTCAGATTGTCGGTATTGTTGTCCACATAAGCTCAAACATGGTAATTTTCAACTTTTCTCATGTGATGTGATTTTTATCATGTTTTAGTCCGATTCAGAGAAATATTTTGTGGGGTCCTTATTTGTTTGGAAGTTAACAGTATTCTACCTAACGTCAAGTAGCTTTTCAGATTCAATCACACATTTAAAAGTAATCTTTCCCCCTTTTCTTTAGTGTTAAGTGACTTATTTCATGGATATAGTCATGAAATCATGATAACCCTTCTTTCATGACTATAAAAGTGATGTTTTGCGGTGTGAGAGCGTCAAGGTCAGAGTTTCCTCAGCAGATGACCTCTCACTTTATTTGATGGAATGAACGCGTAAGAACACAAGGTCAGAGTTTCCTCAGCAGATGTGTCTTAGCATTATTTTATGGCGGATGAGAACTCAAGGTCAGAGTTTCCTCAGCAGATGAGTCTCATTGAGCGCCATCAAATGTCCTTTGTATTAATAATACATTTAGGAATTTGGACAAATGATGTGCTCGGTTTTGAAATAAGTCAACTTAATACTGAAGAAACAAAGGATGTGTGATTAGAGTTTTCTTACTAAGACTACTGAGTCGGGCTAATTTAAAGAATATGTGACTGTTTAAACTTCCGTGGTCCACATTTCTCAATGAAATTAGTGTGTAATCACAGAGAGTTGTCTACTTCTTAGTATGTTGAGCCTACCGACACATCAAATGATAGAATTACCGATCGATTGGATCATATCCTATGGTTAGATCGACAAGACCAGAATTATATCATGTTCTTTAACATATTGTCCGACCACAGACCAAAAAGATTGATTTTTCATTGTTTTTGTCTAACCTCAAAAGTCTTGATGACTTGAGTTCAAAAACACTTATTTGAAGACAGAAATAACACTATTTTTAATGGTTTTTGATTTATCTTCCACAATGCAGGAACGGCAGACAGTCACAAAACCATAAGTAAACAAGAAAAATCCTTTTGATCTTTTAAGACAGACAAAAATTGACACTAGACAACCACAAACAGAAAGTTTAGGTCAAATCAGGGTCAAAAGATAAAATGAGTCAAAAAGCAGATAAAAGTAAAATTTGTAAAAAAAAAATCAGAGATAATACTTCTAAGCAGCTAAACCTATAAAGTTAAGATACTAACATACTAGAGAATGGAGAAAGCTTAGTCATAGTTTATCATGCCTACTGCACTAACCAGAAAGTTAAACCTAGACATATCAAAGGGTTTTGTGAATAGGTCTGCTAACTGGTCATCGGAGCTAACATGGACTAAAGTGACTAGCTTCTTCTCGGCACAATCCCTAATGAAATGATATCTAATCTCTATGTGCTTAGTTTTAGAATGCTGAATAGGATTTTTAACAATAGAAACAGCAGCAGTATTATCTATATGAATAGGGGTACCCATGAAGTTCAAACCGTAATCCAGAAGCTGATTCTGAATCCAAAGCACTTGAGAGCAGCACGATGCGGCAGCAATGTATTCCGCTTCAGCCGTTGAGACTGACACTGTTGTCTGCTTCTTGCATTGCCATGAAACTAACCGGTTACCCAAGAACTGAGCTCCTCCCGTTGTCGACTTACGATTGAGTTCACAACCAGCATAGTCACTATCTGAGAAGGCTCGAAGATCGAAGGATGGGTCTTTAGGATACCAAAGTCCTCTGTTTGAATTGGACCTCAAGTATCGAAAAATCCTTTTCACAGCTAGTAAGTGCGATTCTTTTGGCTTGCATTGGAAACGGGAACAAAGACACACTCCATACATGATGTCGGGACGGCTGGCTGTCAGATACATGAGAGAACCTATCATTGACCTGTAGAGATGCTCATCCACACAAATACCTTCCGGATCCTGATTAAGTCTATGACGCGTAACGACGGGTGTAGAAAAACCCTTAGAATCATTGAAACCAAATTTCTTCAGGATTTCTTTGACATACTTCCCTTGGCTGATTAAAATACCATCCGGTGTCTGCTTCACTTGAATTCCCAGAAAGAATGTCAGTTCACCCATAGCACTCATCTCAAACTTCTTTTTCATCAGATCCTCAAATTCGTGACAGAGAGCAACATCTGTTGAGGCAAAAATGATGTCGTCAACGTACACTTGTACTAACAGCTTGTCTTTTCCAACATGACGAATGAAAAGAGTCTGATCAATGACACCCCTTTTGTAACCATTTGACAGCAGATAAGTTGACAATGTCTCGTACCATTTCCTCGGGGCTTGGTGTAGACCATAAAGAGCCTTATCCAGCTTGTAACATTTCTTGGGAAAAGATTTGTTCACAAACCCCGGAGGTTGGTCTACGTACACGTCTTCGTCGAGCTCACCATAGAGAAAGGCGGTTTTCACGTCCAACTGATAGACGGTGATGTTCATTGACGCAGCATACGCCAAGAAAATCCGGATTGCCTCTAGACGAGCGACTGGAGCATAGACATCATCATAATCAATGCCATCGATTTGCTTATACCCTTTTACTACTAATCGGGCTTTATTCCTTATAATGATTCCACGGTCATCTCTTTTGTTCTTGAAAATCCATTTGACAGGAATGGGTTCCAAACCTTCTGGCGGGTCCACCAAGTGCCAGACCTTGAGCAGTTTGAACTGAAGAAGCTCTGTTTGCATCGCATCAATCCAATTTTCATCAAGAAGGGCAGCAGCAACAGTAGTAGGCTCTTCTTGTGATATGAAACAAGAAAACAGACATGTGTGCAGATCCTTAGTTTTACTCCTAGTGAGACGCACATCAACGGGACCAATGATCTGACTAGTGGGATGATTCTTATGAATCCGAGTCTCTTCAACAGCAGGTGCTGGAATAGACGATTCTAGATTCCCAATTTGAAGATCGTCGCCTGGGGTCTCTCCAGTTTCAATTTCAGATATGTCATCTGAATCTGACTCATGAGTTTCAGCTTCATTTCCAACTAAGTTTTCTGCCTCAGTTGTTGCTTGTGCTGGTTCTATCTCCACAATTACTGGCTCGAGAGTCTGAACTGAGGGCTGATCAGGTAAAGAAGTTGTCGTAGTCGCTTCAGTGACATCAGTTGATGGTGTTGACTGTTCTCCCCTTGATATCGTCGAAGTATCAACCGAATAGATGGAATCCAGGATAGACGAAGTAATTGGAGCAAACATATCAACAGAAGGAAGAACTTCTTCATTTACTTGTTCAGCTTGATTTGACAATTTACCTGCAACATCAGACTCAAGCATGTTAAAAGTAGAAGAAAAAGTCTCAAGGTCATACATGCTATCAGGAGCAGGATCTCTAGTATTCTGAGCATGCTCGTTAAAAGTAACGTTGCACGATTCAAGAATAACTTGAGTTCTTCTGTTAAATACTCGAAATGCTGGAGAGCTCATCGAGTATCCAACAAAATAGCCTTCATCTGCCCGAGGGGCAAATTTAGCTAACTGTTCCGACTGGATTAACACAGTACAAGCGCATCCAAACGGTTTTAATCGTTTTAAGTTTGGTTTTTCTTTTGAAAACAGCTCGAAGGGCGTCTTGTTAGCATGTTTAACCAAGAGAGTTCTATTTAGAACGTAGCAGGCTGTATTCACAGCTTCTGCCCAAAAAGACAATTTAAGGTTGGAATCAGCAAGTAGAGTTCTGGCACACTCAATGATTGTTCTATTCTTCCGTTCTGCAACGCCATTTTGTTGAGGCGTGTACGGTGAACTGAACTGTCGAAATATGCCCTTTTCATTGCAAAAAGCATCAAACGTCTGATTCTTGAACTCTGACCCATTATCTGATCTGATGACTTTAACTCGCTCTTTGCACCGATTCTCGATCCGCGTTACAAAATCCTTCAAGATCTCAGCTGTCTCAGACTTCTCTCTCAGGAAGAACACCCACGAGTATCTGGAGTAATCGTCGGTAATAACCAAGCAGTACGACTTTCCCCCTAAACTGTAGACGTTCACTGGCCCGAAAAGGTCGAGATGGAGTTGTTGAAGAATTGCCGTAGTCCTTCCAGGTGGCTTTGGCTTGTGAGACGTCTTGCGCTGTTTACCTTTCAAACATGCCACACAGTTATCGGTATGGATGAATTCCTTCTCCGGCACACCGACCACGTGTTTTCCTCTTACAAGACGGTTCATGTTTCGAAAGTTCACATGTCCCATTCGCCTATGCCATAAAGTTGAGTCATCTTCCGAAGCCTTTGCCAAGAAACACGCCACTGAACCAGTCGGCCTTGCAGCAGACATATCTAAGGCGTACATATTCCCGTTTCGTTTTGCACGAAATAGAATTTGATCTTCGGGAACCTTGAATCCCGGCTTCAGGATATAACACTCCTTATCATCGAATAACATCGGCATTTTGTTGTCGCAAATCTGCGATACACTGAGCAAGTTGAACTTCAGATTAGAGACCAGATTCACTTTGTCAAACGAAATTTCTCCATTAGATAAAAGACCGTTTCCTATTATTCTACCACCACGAATATCACCCCCAAAGGCAACAGAACCGCCATGAGTTATCGTTTTGACATCAGACAGCAGGTCCTTGTTCCCTGTCATGTGCCTAGAGCAGCCACTGTCCAAGTACCATATGTTCATAGCACTCCGGGCCGTTCCCTGCACATGAAAAAGAAAGTGATTAGTTCAAGGATGGACCCTGGCCAAATTGACCAGGAGCCTTCTTCTTAGGTGCTTTCGAGGTGGAGGGAGCAGTTGGTGCGTTCACAACAGCAGGAGACGCAGATGAAGCAGCCTTAAATGTAGCAGATGGTCGAGAAGCCATGACAGGTTGTTGAACCATGAGAGGCCTAGGAATGAATCCCGGCCTTGGTCGAGGCGTCCAGGACCTAACAGGAAAAGTGTTTGGTGCAGTCATTCTCATTTGTTGTTGAACATTTGGCCTGAACGTATTCACACCCCTACCGAGACCACGTGGCACATACGGGGCCTGATTTGGAATGTAGGGCTGATTTGGGTAAGACTGTTGAAACATGGTGTCAAGGCGCTGATCCACGTAGTCTTCCCCATAATTCCCATAATACATTGGAGCCAATTGGTTTCCTTGCGGACCTACTTGCTGCTGTTGGTAGAAATGGGAAGGAGGCACTGGAGCATTGTTGAAGTCAGAGTATCCTGTGTTGTAGACACAAACCCTGGCATCATGATGCGGGTTTCCATAGACAGAACACCCTCCATTCTCGACAGTACCATTAGCAGGAATTGCAGCAGATTGTTCAACAGACTGAGGAGCCAATTGTTGAGGCTCACTTGATGTAACACCTTCACCCTTCTCATTTTCAGCAACTGGCTTCTTCTTCCGTCTTCTAGTCTGTTTCTTCTTCTTTGGTGTAGATTCATTTTCAGAAATGTTCAAATTAAGCTCACTTTGCTCAACCGTCTGATACTGATCTTCATTATCATGTGGAACTGTGATAACTGGATCACTTTGAGGTCTTTTGTTCTTTGGATTCCCAGTCTTCACAAGAATCACAGATGAAGTGCCAGCTTCATTGGAAGCAGTATGAGCAGATGATCCCTTTTTGTTGATACATAGTCCTGATCGTCATGTGAAGTATCGAATACAAGACGAAGACTCACAAGATTGCAGATGTCCGAACTCCCAGCGAACCTGGAGTTCGGACAGCTCCGAGCTTGTGGCGAACCTGAGGTTCGGCCAGACATGAGTTCAGCCTATAAATAGGTTTGTCTTGTATAGATTTGGGAGCTTCCGTGTCATATACTTTCTAAGTGTACTCTGTGGTTCTCAGTGGTTAATACAAGTCTCAGTTGTATTTACTCTATGTGTTTTACTCGTTTACATTGATTTCTATACATCTAAGTAGAAGATTCTTCACGCTCACGCACTTTCAAGTGGTATCAGAGCATTTGGTTTGTTCTACTAGTCAGAGAGATCAGTGTTTTTCGAGTTATCGAGTTCAAATTCACGGTTTTGAGCTTCAAAATTCGTTTATCATCTTCTTTTCTCAAAATTATCGTTCAAAACGTCATGATTTACGTTCAAAATGTTTCTGTTTGTTTGTGTTCAGTTGATTGAGTGTTTACAACTCGAGAGGTGTCGATTTCAGTGAGTTTTTCCAAATTTTTCCGAAATTTCGCGTTCGGCCGAACTCCTCGTTCGGCGTAACTGCTCCGCACTTCAAGTTCGGAGGACTCTCGGTCATAACCGCTCCGAACTCCTGGTTCGGAGATCGTTCGGAGTGCGTTCGGTCTATTTTTCTCATTCGGTGTGTGTTCGGACAAGGGTCGGAGAGTGTTCGGAGTTAACTGGATTCGGTGAGAGATCGGAGAGAGTTCGGACTGTGTTTCTGAATTCGGACCACGTTCGGAGGAAGTTCGGAGGGGATATTAGGTTCGGACAAGGTTCGGAGTGAACAGTAACCTGTGTTTCGAAAATGTCCGATTTTCAAGCGTTCGCGGCTATTCAAAACTCAGTTCAAGCTACAATGCAAACGATGATAAACTATGATAATGAAATTGGAACAAGTCAGAAAGTTCCCAAATTGCTAAAATTGGAAGATTATCATAGTTGGGTTAAACGGTTTGAAGCATATGTCGATACAAATGACATTGATATGTGGTTATCTTTCACTGAGCAATATGTTTACCCTAAAGATGAAACTGGTGAACCTATACTTCAAAGAAAAATGTCTTCTGAACAAAAGAAAGCTTATCAAGCTGAGAAAAAGGCTTATGGTACTTTAACGATGGCTTTGCCTAAAGAGTTACTTCATCAATTTGCTGGTAACTACACATCAAAAAGTCTATGGGATGCTTTGGAGAAAAGATGTGAAGGCAACGACCAGTACAAGAAAAGTCGACAAAAGGTTTTGAAGAAAGAGTTTGACAGCTTTAAGCATTATCAAAATGAAACGATTCCCAATCTGATTGCAAGATTTGCTCATCTAATGAGTGAAATGCGTTTGGTGAATCTTACTAAAGACGAAGCTGATATGAAAGAGAAAATTTTAGAAGCTCTACCTGAGAAATGGGAGAATTATGTTATGATGATTACTCATGACAAGGATTTTCAAGGATTGTCGTTCAATGATTTAGTTCAAAGAATTCAGGCTAGGGATATGGAATTGATGGTGAACAAGTCTCTTCCTACACAAATTCAGAATCCTGCAGTGTATCATGGTGAAAATGATTCTACAATGAATGCTGGAAAATCGAATATTCTTAGTTCTGCACCCCCGACAGCATTTCTGGCAGGTAAATCTGAATCTTCAAGTTATTCTTCTGCTGGTTGTACTGTTTCTGTTCCGAGTTCTTCAAATCAAACTGCATTATCTGCTCAAACTGTTGATGATTATAATGCATTAATGTCTGCTTTGGTATCTTCGTATTTTGGTGTTATCACGGGTGCTGTGAGTAATGCTGAGTTAGCTAACGAAGATTATGATCAGATTGATTATGATCATTTAGAAGAAATGGATCTAAATTGGCAATATGCAATGTTGGTTCGACGAACGAAGAAATTTTTCAACAGAACTGGGAAGAAGAGATTAAATCAGGAGGGTAAGATTGGTTTGGATAAGTCTAAGGTAAAATGTTACAAGTGTTCAAATTATGGTCACTTTGCTCGAGAATGTCCAAGTTCTGCAGATCATAAATTCAAAACTGGTCAACATGCACATTTAGTTTATCATTCACCAAATATAGTTGAGAAAGTTGAGATAAAATCTGCTAATCTTGTTCATGATTGGACCAATACGTTTCCACATTCAAGTGAGTTTGCATGGAATGCAGATACTGAAGCTAAAAGGAATAATTCTAAACCTGAAATTGCTTTGACTGTTCGTTATATTGATGATGATAGTATTTTAACTGATTCTGATTCTTATTCAAGTGTATCTCTGGTTCAAGAAGAATTACCTAGAGTCTCTGAGAGTTCAAAGGTTGAAGAGGCTGAATGTCTTAAATGTAAGAAATTTCTTCAGGAGATTGCAAGTTTTGAACAAAGTCATCAAATTTCGACTGAAGAAATAGTGGTGTTAAAGCAAGAATTGGAAGATTTTCAAAAGAAGTATTATGAGTTAGTTCATGTTCATGACGATGTTTTAAAAGAGAAAACAATATTGGCTGAAGAATGTGAGAAAGCAAAGGCTGAAGCTTTAGATGCAGCTCAAGATTTTGAGAATCTGTTTGAGAAAAGTTATCCGGTTCAGAAAAAGTATGAAGAAGCAACTGCTCTTATTGCTACAACTGCTGTTTCTGTTGAAAAGCTTCAGAACAAAATTTCTATGCTTCAAGATGAGAATACTCTCTATCGTGATAAAAATGAAGTTTTGACAAAGGATGTTGAGATTTACAAGAAAACGAGAGAAAGTGTTCTTGAAGAGTTATTTGCTGAATGTGAGATCCGAAAGCTACAAACTTATGAATATGATGATCTCAATGCAAAATTCATCAAGTCACAGAAAGAAGTTTTTGAAGCTCAACAAAAGATCAATGATTTACAACTGGAGATTTTGGAGTTGAAGCGGCACTACAAATAAATTGCCATACAGTGGCATACACAAAGTGCCACAGAAAGCCAAAAAAGTGCCACTATAGACATCTTTTGACATGTGTGGCACACAAAATAAGTGCCACTATAAGCGGTGCCACTATATGCTTTCAGTGGCACTTTTTTATGTGCCACACATTCCTGCAGGGCTTTTAGTGGCACTTTTTGTGTGCCCCTGTATTAACTAAATCACATACATATTACTCTTAGTGGCACTTATTTATATGCCACAGTATTAACTAAAATATATACATATTACTTTTAGTGGCATTTTTTGTATGCCATAATATATCAATTGCAATGTATAAATACTACTTTTAGTGGCACATTTTTCCCACATTAACCTCATAATATCTATTATACTTTCAACTAATTAAACCAAAACTCAGTTACAATATAAAACAAAAATGAAAACATGGAAAGTCATAATATTATAACTTAATTCAAGTTTCAATCCATAATAAATCTCAACGTTAGTGAACAAAATACGTAATATAAGTTTCAAGTTTGTTTCTAGTGTTCACAAAAAGAAAAAGAAAAAAACATTCTTCCGGGTTGTCAACTTTATCCGATAGATCTTGTTATCGCCATTCCACCAAGGCTTCATCTTTTGTCCGCTCTTTCTCCATCATCGGTACTTTTTGAAGATAATTCGTTAGCGGAACCAATATTAGAGACCTATAAAGTTAAAATTAATACAATTAAGAGCAGAAACAAATATGTACAGCAACAAATATGCAGTTTGTTTAGAACATAAGAATGTTTAGTAAACTAGATTAGCTAAAAAAAATGCAGCAACAATTTGTATAGCAACAAAAATGCAGCAAAAAAAAGTGCAGCAACAAAAAAATGTAGCAGTGATTCTGGAACAAAAATGCAGCAACAAACATGCAACAAATATGTAGCTATATGTCAGCAACAAGGAGACTTCAAACACCAACAGACTTCAAACACCAACAGACTTCAAACACTACCACATCAAGATAATTAGAGCCTCCTCAAGACCCAATTACTTCTTTTCAATTCAGAGACATATAACAGCACCCACTAACATAGACATGAAACCAGCACCCAAGCTTATCGACTTATCGAACCCAAACTGAAAAGAGCCTATCCCCATTCAACAAATTTCTAAGAGAACTAACTGCATCAGACCACCCTAACAACCTCTGAGAAGCAGATCAGAATTAACCATGTTACATTTTTTTTTATCAATCGATTAAAAGCCAACAGCTTATGAGGTTTTATGCGGACATGTTTAACGAGACCCCTCGATTAAAAAAGCCAGCAGCAGGTCTTAATTTACTATAAAACTCATATAACATGTCCTAATAATGAGGATGAATTGTAAAATCAACAACTTAAACATAAGGCTTTGATGTAGGTACCTGCAAGTTCATATTGCTAAGAATCGCGGACAAGTTTGCATTAGGGATATGCTCTTGGATAATGTTCACCATGACATTAAACGCACCTTGCAGCTGACTTATAGTTTGTGTAGCACTTTCGAGTTGTTGAATAATTTGTGAGTCGCCATTACTTTTCTTGGCCGGCATCTTTCCAACCAAACGAACATACCCTCTTTTCTCTGGGCCTTTAACTTTCGAATACTCATCATTTGAAAAATCATCTTGAACTCCGGATGTACTCGTAGATTTACTTGCAATAGCTTTTAATGAAGTCTATATACATAATAATATAGTTGTGTTTAAAATAATAGTAAACACACAAATTGAGAAATAGGAACATTTTAATATGTAAGAATGCATTACCACCACGCCAAGAGCTTCATCATCTACAATGCTTCCATCTTTACGAGTGCGTGTTTTTATGTACATTTCTCCTCTTGTTGGGTACATACCATCATTATCCATTGCCTATAAATTATGTTTGATGGTTAGTAAGGGAATTGAAAGCCAAATATTATTATAATATATACTAAAAAAACTAGAATAGTACCAATTCATGAGCAAGTCTAGCAAATGACTTTGTCCCGGTTACATGAGGCTCCTTCATCTTTGAGCGGCTCGATCTTTTCTTAACACATGTATTCTAATAGTAAATAGTATTTTAGCACATGATAGGATTTATTCTTACCTGAAAAATGAAATTTATAGATATTCTTACCTGAAATTCTGGGGTGAACCAGCGAGCAACAAGTTCTTTAAACTGAGTTGGATTCACTCTGTCGTCATTGTTAGTTTGTTTTGCCACAATTTCATCAATGGTAAGGCTTGGATCATATCCACGTGACTTTAATAAACCTTTCCATGTTCTCCATTTTTTCCCCATGCTAAACAATATCCATTTTTTTACTTGACTTGATTCAACCGGATGAAAAGTAAATTTGGACTACAAAGAAGAATTACATATATATTAGCGGATACATATTACCTTAATTATTTCATACATATAAAGAAAAAATTAGAAGACGTGTACCTTAACGAGTGAATACATGTCCTCTTTCTTTTGCATAGGAACTTTTCTCCAGTCCGAATATTCAATTGATACATTCTCAGCCATCCTCACAAGTGTCCCAAGATATTGACCAAGTTCTCTACCTTCCTCCCCCACCGGGTGTCCAAACTTGTCGAATGAGACACATATTCTTTCAGTTTTCTTCATTTTCCATATATCAATCTTATGAGTATAACCTCTACCCTTGTTGAGAGCACCTAAAACAGATTCATTTTCCATCTCTACTGCAGTGTCATCAATAGCTGGTTCATTTTCTGTCATGAACAAATCAGAAACTAGTGATCAGAACCTGTTCAGAACCATTTTTAAATCAAAAAACTAATTTGTTAGTTTCAAATCAGAAACTAGTAATCTGTTAGCTGAATTTGGGATAAACGAAATTGCATTATTATTAATAAACTAGTGATCAGAACCTGTTCAGCTCTAGTCTAAGTACAAACTTGTGAGAATTAGCTTAAGATAGTGATCAGAAGCTCAGTTAGCTTACTAGTTTACCTAGCTACAAACAATCAACTCCATACTAAGTTTTAACAATCAACACCATTGGAATAGAGTGCTTATAAAGCCACCAGAAGTTCAATATTAGTTTTGAAAAAATAATACCTTGAAATATCACATCATCATCGCCGTCGTTCTCATCAACAAGAGCCAACCTTCTCTTTGTTCCTCCTTTATTACCTTTGACTATTTGACTCATGGCGTCAACTGCATTTGAAGTTGATGTAACCTTTAGGGGTGGGGGCGGTAGGGGGTTTGAGGCAATATCATCCACTATATTACAACAAAGTAGTAGATTAATATAAAAAGTACTTTAATTGAAAAAGCTTTTAGATCAACAACATAATACCTTGAAATATCTCATCATCATCGTCGTCGTTCTCATCAACAAGAGCCAACCTTCTCTTTGTCCCTCCCTGATTACCTATGACTATTTCACTCACGGCATTTCTTGCATTTGAAGTTAATGGAACCTTTTGGGGTGGGGGTGGTGGGGGGTTTGAAGCAATATCATCCACTATATGACAACAAAGTATTAGATAAATATAAAAATACTTTAATTGAAAAAAAAAATATTAAGATCGACAAAATAATACCTTGAAATATCTCATCATCCTCTTCGCCATTCTCATCAAGAGCCAACGTTCTCTTTGTCCCTCCTTGATTACCTTTGGCTATTTGGGGTGGGAGTGATTGGGGTTTTGAAGCAATCACTCGACGTATCTTCCTTATATTAGCAACTCTATCCGTGGACAGTGATGAAATATATATTGGAGGCTGATGTATAAGAAATTATTTTTCATTAGAAATCATGTGTATATAAAAAAATATATTTTTTCTATAATCAAAGTACCTTTTTGGATACAACACTTTTAGGATTTTGTTGGTAATCTTTCTCACTATTATCGCCGGTATGAGTGTTTTGTTTCACTACTCTCTTCTTCGTCTTTTTACTCTGTGCCAAACTTGTCATAGATTTCGCAATGTTCTTAATTCCCATTTCTTCTAGTATTTTTTTGTTCTCCCGAACCGTTAATTGTCTAAGTTTCTCATACTCATTTTCTTGTACTTCTAAACACAAGAAAAATTCAGCAAATAACAACAATATGTATGGTCATTCTGTAGTGCAGTGAAAAAAATCAGCAAATAACAACAGTATGTATGGTCATTCTGTAGTGCAGTGAAAAAATCAGCAAATAACCAATTGGTGGTTTGGCCAGCCCAACTAACCTCACCGGTTTCCTTTATCTATTTTCCAAAACCAGAGTTAACGGTTCGACGAACTTAACTAACCATAGTGGTGTTTTAAATGCATCAGATTATCTATTTTCCTTTATCTATTTTTAAATGCATCAGATTATCCAATAACCAGTTGGTGTTTTAAATGCATCAGATTATCCAATAACCAGTTGGTCTTTTTCTAAAACCATAGTTAATAGTATTACACAAATTTTCATTAAAGTTGGTTGGACCAGACCTTAAACACCCAAACCTATGAAGAAAAAATATTAAGCATTGTATTACATCTCAAAAGTAGAATACTTTTTCCAGGTGTTGATCTTAGTTCCCCTCTGCTACTTTAAAATCTAACCAGAAGCAACAAGGAAATCACAACAGAACCTAAACAAACCTAAACAAATGTAACAACCACCTTACACAACAGAACCTTAAAGACAATTTGTACCTTGGTTTTCATCGGTTATGCAATGAAAAAATCAGAAAATAACAACAGTATGTACCTTGGTTTTCATCGGTTTGAAGATCTTGATTTTCACCGGTTTGAAGATCTTGATTTTCAGATAGTCCATGGTTTTCATCGGGCGAATTAGAGTATGTACTAATTACATTTAGTCTCTTTAGCCTGGTCATTCTGTCTATTTAATAAAAATGAAACACAGTGTCAATGTTTACCACATGATATTAAAATAATATGCAAGAAGCTTAAAAAAACAGTTTAAGTATATGTAAATAAAACATCAAGAGTCAGCACATAATACCAAAATCATGCAAATAAAAAAAAGACTACTTCAAGGTTTTCAATATAATATTAATAAGTAATCAAAATAGAACTGAGCCGTCCTCATTTTCTTCTAATTCTACTCCATGCTCCATCTCGGGTGTAACATCTATGCCATCCTCGCCATCATCCCCAATCGTATGCAAGTTAGGCACATTAAATGTGGCGTCATTTAATGAAGGGCCAACTTGATCATGAACACCTCCCATGTCAAATACATCTCTTACTTTTACATGTCTGACGACCTCCCAATCTTTGTGCTTAGGATCTGTGACATAGAACACCTTATCAACTTGTGATGCCAATGCATAAGGATCATCAGCTAAACTAGCCCCTGTATGAGTCTTGTATGAGAAATTCACCAATGTTACACCGTTATCTGTCTTACAGCCCTTGTTGATGTCAACCCAATCACATTTGAATAAAACTACTCGTAATTGACCCGAGTAGTTTATCTCAATAATGTCATTCAATTTACCATAATAGTTAGTCACACCATGAACAGGCCTTCTATCTCGACTACTAGCATAACTTTCACCTTCTACGGTAACAACAACACCACTATTTTGGGTTTTTAGTGACTTCTCACGACTTTTTGTATGAAAACGGTAACCCTTAACAAGGTATCCAGTGTATCGTTTCACACTTTTAAGAGGACCGCGAGCAAGCCATTTTAATTCTTCTGTTACTTCAACACCTTGCTCTTCCATACGTGCAACCTCTTATAATTTTAATTCTTCTGTTCTCTCAAATGCGAAATTCAAGAAGGTTTGCACACCGTTAACAAAAGTTTGACTATATCTTGGTGCGTGATACATCCACGATCTGTCCATGCCTTCTAAGTTTATGTTTATATTAGCCGCTAGTCAACAAAGTAGTGAAGATGTATATCATTGTTCTTATACTAGCTAATTTATAAAACAGAATTTACCCCTTTAAAACAGAAGAAGTACTTAATTATCAACACTTTAAATCTAGGAAATAACATGTATACACACATAGAACAGATCTGATCCTAAAGTTGTAAAACTAAATTTATCACTAAACAAATAGAACTGGTCTGATCCTAAAGTTGAAAAACTAAATTATAACTAAACAAATAGAACAGATCTGATCCTAAATTTGTAAAACTAAATTTATTACTAAACAAATAGAACAGATCTGATCCTAAATTTGTATAAAATATAGATTGTATGATCCTAAATTTGCAGTTGAACAGATACAGACAGAGTTCGAAGATCTTAAAAACTAGTAGCTGAAGGCTGACCATATTTGTATCAGGAAAGAAACACATGCACCAACTATAAAATGAGCCATTTAAATACATATGTGTTGTTGTTTGATTCAAACATGAAACATGATGACAATAATCACAATACATATGACAACAACAATCACAAAATGTATGTCCTGCACTCCTGCTACGTTACGCACAGATGGCCAACAGTAACACAACAAAATAACCATATTGTCATGATTAAATAGCTACATTGAAAAGGGAACAGAAGATATTAATTAGCATTTAAGTTTCTTGATTTCTTACTTAAATATAATTAACTCTGCTCTTGAGCAATCATATCTAGCCTACTAATTATCACCAAATTCAGAAACAACCAATGTACTGTTCTTGAGCAATCACATCTAGCCTAACAATCCTAATCCTAATTATCCTATTACTTTGACCAATAAATAAATAAGTTTTATAACAACACTTCTTCATAACAAATATAACATTGATGTTGCTGGACCTAAAATTCTGACCACCAAACCACACACATATAAACAGGTCATACCTGACTTTGAAACACAACCCAGAAACAGCCAGTAACAGGACCTGCACTCCTGCAAATGCATGAAGAAAACTAAAATTAAACTCTGGTGACCCAATCATGATGATTATCTAAAACAGGGCCGAAAATACTTAAAGCACAGACCAAACAACCACTTTATGAACCCAAAAACCAAAAGAACATCATCAAGGGTAGAAGGTTTAAGAACAACACCAAACTGAGAACGAAATTCGTTTACCTGATTTTCGGGGTTCTGATTTTGAGCGGCGGATTAGGGATTGGATTTTTGAGCGGCAGATTAAGGATTACGAGCGCTAAGCGGTTTTGATTTTGATTTTTGGGGGATCGAAGGTATTAGATTTTGGGGGGAGCTATTACCGCCAAACATTATTTAGGGTTAAGTTTAGATAGCGCCAACATTAATCAGTAATTTTTGTATTTTTATTTTTTATTAATCAGTCATTATTATATGAAAAGATAGAGCACATCTATTTACATATTTCGTAAAGAACTAAACTCTAATTTTTAAATGTTAAAAACCCAACCATTATTATATTATACTTAAAAAAAGGACCAATAATTTATTATATGATAAAGTTTTAGTAAAAAATAAAAATTAGAGGTTAATAAGATATGTAGGAATGAAAATTAAAAAAATATTTTGATGAGTAACAAAATATGTTATATTATGTACCACCAAAAATTGTAAAAAGTTTTTTAACTTTAAAAAATAAGTATAGTGCCACTAATCATTTAATATAGCTAAAACAAGTATAATACACGCAAAGTGCCACTACAATATATATATATTAGTGGCATAAAAGTTAAAAGCCACTAAACGTGTGTGCCACTAAATGACATTAAAGTGCCACTAATCTCTTAAATTAGTGGCATAAATGATAAATGCCACTAAAACAATAGCTCAAACAAGTATGGCACACGAAAAGTGCCACTACAACTTACATTAGTGGCACAAAAGCTAAAAGCCACTAAGAGTGTGTGCCACTAAATGTCAATTTATTTGTAGTGGTATCTTTATTTAGGGTTTTCTTTTGATGTTCATTGTTGTCGTATTGCGCATGTTTGCGTTTGATTTTCAAGTCTTGGTCTGATAAGTGTGAAAGAAACGTAACAGAAGGGAATAGCTCAACAACCGAATGCCTCTCATTGATCAACAGAATTCGGTATATACAACTGAGATTGAGAGTTCGTTAACTATTTTCACACTAGACCCTCAACATACAACTATTACACAATTGGTCCTTATTGTTTACAACAGTTACAATTTGAGCTAAACAAGAATATAGACCCGTCCGCGTTTGATAAGAAACAGAAATCAAACAGAATAGAGAAGTGAGATCATCAATCGCCTAACCGTATTATTGGCCATTAACGGCTTATAACGACTGAGATTAGTAACTAACAAGGTGTTAGTTACAATTTACAACTTTAGTCCTTAGACTATTGTCTGACTTACAAACCAGAACTAACTAAACATTTACAATTACAACCCTCAAGTATACAACTATTACACATCATATCAATACCCATCCCTTTAAAAAGCATTCTTGTCCTCAAGAATCATGATGAAATGTAGGGAATCTCAGCTGTAATTCTTCGGCATCCTCCCAAGTGGCATCGATGATTGGCACATCTTTCCACTGAATCAACCATTTGACACCCATCTGATTCCATTTCTTGTACACTTTAGAGTCCAAAACCTTCAAAGGCTGCAGCTTGAATCTGGGTTCCGCAGGTAGTGGAATAACATCAGCTGGAAGAGGAGGTCCTGCAGCTTGCTTCAATAAGGAAACATGGAAGGTGGGATGAATTTGAGCATTCCCAGGCAAATCCAACCGATATGCTGCTGACCCATATTTCTCCACAATCATAAAAGGCCCATAATACTTAGGTACTAACTTGGAAAATTTATGCTGCCTTAATGAAGTTTGCACATAAGGGTGCAGTTTAACATATACCCAAGCACCTACTGGAAAATTTCGTTCAGACCTGTGTTTATCAGCCATTTGTTTCATCCTATTCCTCACCACAGTCAGAGAATTCTTCAAAACATGAATCATATCCTCCCTATCAGTCAACAATTGATCAACAGCTTCCACTCTGACATCTCGTGGAACATATGGAGTAAAAATAGGAGGAGGATATCCATATAAGGCCTGAAAAGGAGACATATTGATAGAAGTGTGAAAGGAAGTGTTGTACCACCAGGCTGCTAAAGATAACCAATTCTGCCACTTATGAGGGGTGTGCATAACCATACACCGTAAGTAAGCCTCCAAACATCTGTTAACAACTTCTGTTTGCCCGTCGGTTTGTGGGTGATATGCAGTAGACAGGGCTAAAGAGACACCATTCAACTCAGTGAAATGTCGCCAAAAAGCACTGATAAAAATGGGGTCCCTATCAGAGATAATGGTCTCAGGCCAACCATGATGTAAAAAGACATTATCCAAAAACAACTGGGCTATTTGGGCTGCAGTATAAGGATGGGACACAGGCATGAAGTAAGCATATTTAGTGAGCCTGTCTACCACTACAAAAATGGTATCTTTACCATTAGATTTTGGTAAACCTCCAATGAAGT
>JBCNJP010002908.1:0-48852 GCA_039602395.1 Deinandra increscens subsp. villosa | reverse complement strand
AATAGCTTTGGTCAATGTACGTATAGGTAATAATTAGACCCATTGGTAGTTATTAATGCGTGAAGATTTAACACAAGTAATATAAAATAATATATTTTTCTATTTTATTTTAAAATTTCTTTTACTTAACAGCCTTGTCCAAAATTCAGCCACCCTGAGTAATAAGTAGATGGCTTCCCACACTCACATCATCCATCAGCCACCCTGAGTCACAGTTAACCTTTAACAGCCTTGTCCAAAATTCAGGTCCGACTTCCACACCGTTCGTCAAAGACAGTTTAGTGGTCTGACCTTTTCTTGAAAATCTTACAATCTCATTATCAGATGGGTTAGTAATGTTAACCCTCCTTTTCAACTGGTATGTGACGTATGGGGATGGACAGGCAGGTCCCAGTTTTCGTCGGCGTTTTGGTCTGCCCTCTTCATCTTCAACAGTCTACATAAACCAATTTAGTACCTAAGGTAGATACGGTCTCATACAAACGGGTATACTTGTTGTATAACTCGAAGTACCTCATCCTCATCTATCAATGTGAAGTCCAAACACCTAGCAAGATCTCCATAATCATGTGCCACGGTATTCACATCCCCCGCAGGGGTGTGGTACACATCATTAACCTAATATATCGCAGAATCGACATAATTAGTAATAAAAATTAATCATATTGTCATGAATCGGTTAGTGTAAATATACCCCATCGGTCACAGGGCCCTCAGGAGCCTTTCCTAAATCACCAGAGGTTCTCCACTTAGTCCCAGCCTTTAAAACATAATAAAAGTTAACAGCATAATCATATATAGATACTCGAGGGTGTGGTAAATGAACTATTATCACCAGATGTGACGGATACAAGATGGGTCGCATGCTTTATGCAGATCATTGGAAACACGCAACATGTAAACATATAGTTTCATTAGAACTTGATCCATTTATTGTAGTCCGGATGAAATTTACACCGAACAGTCATTCTTTACAAGATCCGGGTGAAAACTAAGTTGGGAAATTATTATTTTATACGATATATTATTTTATTTTACCTAGATAAATTATTTTTATTTAATACAATTTAAAAAAAAAATGTTACAGTTATCAGAGTCACGATTAGACGTATACTCTTCCGAGTATCCTAGATTGTAAAGTTTATAAATATATCAATTTTTATATTTTTATATATTTTATCGAGACAAGTTTAAAAAAAATCTCTTTTAAGAAGATGGGACGCATGCTTTATGTGCAGATCATTGGAAACACGCAAGGGGTAAACATATAGTCAAGCCATTTATTGCTTTAGTCCAGCCACTTATTGCTTTAACATTAATATAATTCTCCGGTTGAAAATTGTTAAACTTCCACTTTTAAGCATTCCAGATGAAATTTACACAGGATGGTCTTTTGCAAAAATTTAATTGAGGAATTATTATTTTATAGGATAAATTCTTTATTTTAAATTGATAAATTATTTTACTTTAATACAATTTATAAAAAATGTTACAGTTATCAGAGTCACGATTAGAAGTAAACTCTTCCGAGTATCCTAGATTGTAAAGTTTATAAATATATCAATTTTTATATTTTTATATATTTAATCGAGACAAGTTTAAAAAAAATATATCTTTTAAGAAGATGGGACGCATGCTTTATGTGCAGATCATTGGAAACACGCAAGGGGTAAACATATAGTCAAGCCATTTATTGCTTTAGTCCAGCACTCCAGCCACTTATTGCTTTAACATTAATATAATTCTCCGGTTGAAACTTGTTAAACTTCCACTTTTAAGCATTCCGGATGAAATTTACACAGGATGGTCTTTTGCAAAAATTTAATTGAGGAATTATTATTTTATAGGATAAATTCTTTATTTTAAATTGATAAATTATTTTACTTTAATACAATTTAAAAAAAATGTTACAGTTATCGATACAAGTTTTATTAAATAAATATCTATCAAACCAATTATCCTTTAACATTAGTTAATAATATCTCAAAAATATAATAAAAAATAAGCCAACCAAAGCAGCAACTTATTGCTTTAACAATAATTATAATCTCCAGTTGAAAATTGTGAAACTTCCACTTTTAAGTATTCCGTATGAAGTTTAGAACGGATAGGCATTCTTTACAAGATACGGGTGAAAGCTAAGTTTTTTAGAACTCTGAACTATAATATAAACTATATAAATTATAACCATTTTATAGTAAAACTGGTTATTTAGAATTTCCCAGCTCAAAGCAATACGGCCAGCTCAAGTTTTAATCTGACCTATTATATAGCAAATATAAATTATAACCATTTTATAGTAAAACTTCAGGATTTTTAGAACTCTAACCTATTATATAAACTATATATAGCAATAAGGCCCAAAGAACAACGATTTATATAAACTATATGATAACAATTATTTAGAACAATATTTTATAAAAAGTATATAAAACAAATTAAAGTCGAGAATTGTAACTTAACAGGCCATAGCAGAAACCCATAACATTTGGGAAGGCCCAAAGATTAATTTAATAGTAAACGATAATGATATTTTGAATTATTTTGAAATTTAAAGGGGACCCTTTCCACTTGTCCGGCTAGCTGGCTTATTAACTCCGGCTAAAAACTGGCACGGCTAAGTATTAGCCGACCGTATTTAAATCGGATGTACAATGAAACGTGGCAGCCTCGGGTGCTACGGATGAAATCCGGCTAAAATTGGACTGGAAGCAAAACCTACGGCTGAATATTAGAGAGAACAAAATATATGTCAAGTTCTTATTGGCGATCAGAAAGTTCAAAGATTGGGAGGTGGGCCCGAGTTGTTGCCTTATTGTTAGTCGAGTACACGTGTAGACCTCCCATTGTAGGATTCAGATAGTTTTTAGACGGAATTGGTGATTTGTCTGCTTCGCATTCGTGGGATTGGTGAGGGTCAGTTTGGAGAATTTGAATTCAAAGGGACAAAACTGTAGTTTCAAAGTCAACAATGGTCATTTTCGTGTTTTTCCCATCGTAAAACACCACATCAAAAATCACCTAACAAATCAATAAGAAAACTCCAAAGTTGCACATGTAGGAAATAGATGCTTATTGAATTGATATATTTGTCAACAAACAATTGGATCATATAAAATGATGGCAAATTATGATTGGAGTGGATGTTGTACAGTAACATGTGAGTAGCAGTTTCCAATTTGTTTTGTTAATATACAAGTTGTTTACCTTCTCCGCGCGTTGCGACGGAAAAAATCATATTTAGAGACGTTACTTGATCTTAAATAAACACTAAAGAACGATGTTAAATAAACGTTAAAGATTATAAATAAAGACAACAAAATTAACTCATAGTCCAAACATGAAAGTACTCTATTAAAAATCTTATCTCACAGCCAAAAAACTACAGATACAGAAGGTATTCCCCATTTTCCTTTCCATAGGTATATGAAAAAAGCAATAAGAGCATCAAGTGGCGATGTCGCCGCACACCACGTCACAGCCACCGCAAGTAGCGGCACACCCATTACCAACACCAACCCCTCGATCATATTCTAATTTACTGCGTAAACCACATCCCCAAGCCGGTCACACATGCAGACCACGGTCGCCTTCCACCGACGACCACCACCACCACCACCTAGCCTTCGGCGAAGGTCCACGGCAAAAGCGAGCATGTCCACGGCGCTTCAAGGCGGAGTCAACTTTTTTGGAATTAGAAGAGACCAAAAAATCTTTACTGTTATGCCGATAGATGCGATTCAGGTGTTCAACGGTTTGTTTTCTAACTAAATCGGCCGGCATTGTTGCAGATGGAAAGCTTGAGTTCACATATTATGGTATGTTAAGCAGAATACCTTGGGTTTACCAAAGAAGCAACATATCGATAGAGAAAATATATTTCTTTTTCTTCTTTAAACACATTTACCGAGTTCATAGAAACCAAATTGTAAACTGTAGAGAGAGAGAGAAACAAAGAAATATGTAAAGAGAAGAGAGAGAGAGCCTCATACAACTTGTGATTAAGTGTAAGAAGTGAGATTGTTTGTTTGAAGAGAGATTATGGGTTTAGTGACATGTCATCATGTCATTGGGGTTTAAATTTTGTTGTCCAATTTTTATTTGCTAAAATGAAATACAGTAATATCCCTCACATGTTTGAAATTACAATTGTTATATATATAAACTATAACCAACATATCAATACTCCCCGTTTTTACAATTCTTGTCCTCAAGAATTCTGAAAATGAGGAAATCTGAGCTGCATATCCTCTGCATCCTCCCAAGTAGCATCAACAATAGGAAGATCTTTCCCTACACCAACCACTTCAATCCCACTCTATTCCTCTTCTTATACACTTTGGTTTCCAATACCTTCAAATGTTGCAACTTGAATCTGGGTTCAGTAGGCAGTGGAATAATATCAGTTGGAGGACCTTGAGCCTTCTTGAGCAAAGAAACATGGAAGGTTGGATGAATATGAGAATCATGAGGCAAATCCAACCTGTATGCCACTGGCCCGACCCTCTCCACAATAAGGAATGGACCATAAAACTTTGGTAGTAACTTGGAAAACTTCCTCTGCCTTAAGGTAGATTGAACATAAGGGTGCAATTTGAGAAACACCTAAGAACCCACTTGGAATCCCCTTTTATTTCTATTCTTATCTGCCATTTTCTTCATTCTGTTTCTAACTCATGCCAATGACTGCTTCAGAACTTGAATCATTTCTTCTCTATCAGATAGTAGCTTATCCACAGCTTCTACTCTAGTGTCTTTCGGTACATATGGTGTGAATAAAGGTGCTGGGTACCCATACAAAGCCTGGAAGGGAGACATTTGGATGGAAGTATGAAAGGAGGTATTGTACCACCAAGAAGCCAAGGATAACGAGCTTTCCCACTAATTAGGACAATACATGGTCATACACCTTAAGTATGACTCTAGGCACCTGTTCACTACTTCTGTTTGACCATCAGTTTGGGGGTGGTAAGAAGTAGATAATTCTAAATTGACCCCCTGCAGCCTAGTAAATTCCTTCCAGAAGGCACTGATAAAAATGGGGTCTCTATCAGAGACAATATTCCGAGGCCAACCATGATGCTTGAAAACATTGTCAAGGAAAAGTTGAGCTACTTGGGTTGCTGAATAAGGATGGGACAAACTCATGAAATAGGCATATTTGGTTAGCCTATCCACTACAACAAAATCCATTGAGATATCAGTGAAAATATGAGCAGGGACTGGTAAAGGTTGCAGCAGACCTAGAGAAGCCACATTCTCATGCTTAGCTCTCTGACACACCAAACACTGTCTAACAAATTCCCTGACTTGTTTAGAAAGACCCTTCCATTTAAACAAACTCTTGACCCTCTGACCAGTAGCATTGACCCGTTAATGTCCCCCCATAGGTGTATCATGACATAAGGAGATAATATCTCTTTACAACTCAGGAACCTTTCCCACCATCACTTTATTTTTTTTAAACAAAGTATCATTTTTTCAAGAATAATGGTGCACTGCAACTCCTGCTTTCAACTGATCTACCACCCCTTTAAGCTTATTATCACTGCACTAAGAAGCTTTGATCCTATTAAAAAGTGTAGGATCCAATGTAGAAAAGGCCATATTCATCAGGGTCACAGCAGGTACTCTAGACAAGGCATCAGCTGCCACATTTTCACTACCCTGCTTATATACTATTTCAAAATTATAGGACGTCAATTTAGACAGCCAAATGTGTTGTAATGGGGTAGAAATCTTCTGGGACATTAAATGTTTAAGGCTCTTATGATCTGTCTTAATAATGAAGTGCTTTAAGTACATATAATGATGCCAATATTGTACAGCAAATTTGATGGCCATTAATTCCTTCTCATATACTGGTAAAGTTTAATGTCTAGCTGATAAACTCTTGCTAATAAAAGCAATTGGATGATGATCTTGGATTAAGACTGCCCCAATACCCTTAGCTGATGCATCAGTTTCCAATATGAAAACTTTATTGAAATTAGGCAATGCTAACACAGGGGGTGAGCTCAGAGCTGTTTGCAACTGCTGGAAGGCCAATGTAGCCTCTTCTCTCCATAAGAAAGCATCCTTCTTTAATAAATTGGTTAATGGCTTAGACATTACACTAAAATGTTGGATAAATCTTCTATAATACCCAGCTAACCCCAGGAAACCCCTCAACTGTTTCACATTAGTGGGTATAGGCCATTATTTAGTTGCTTGGATCTTAGCTGGGTCAGTAGCCACTCCTTATTCAGAAATAATGTGGCCCAAGTACTCCACAAAAACACCAGCAAAGCTACATGTGGACTGTTTGGCAAACAAAGTATTCTCCCTCAAAACCATTAACACCTCTTTCAAGTGAACCAAATGTTGCTCAAAAGATTGGCTATAAACCAATATATCATCAAAAAAAAAACTAAAACAAATTTCCTCAGAAACTGCTGAAAAGTTGTGTTCATCAAAGACTTGAAAGTTGTTGGAGCATTGGTTAAGCCAAATGACATCACCAAAAACTCATAGTGACCTTGATGGGTTATGAAATCTGTCTTGTACACATCCTTATCACTCATTCTAATTTGGTGATAGCCTGACCTCAGATCCAATTTGGAAAAAACCTTAGATCCTGCCAATTCATCTAGTAATTCTTCAATTAGGGGAATAGGGTAGATATTCTTGATTGTAGCATCATTTAATCTCCTGTAATATATACAAAGTCGCCAGGTACCATCCTTTTTCTTCACTAAGACCATTAGTGCTGCAAAAGGACTTGAACTGTTCCTAATCACCCCTGATGCCAACAACTCATTTACTGACTTCTCAATGATATCCTTCTGAAATGACTGATATATATCTGTAAGGTTTCTGACTAATAACCGCTGCATCATTCTTCAACGGAATTGTATGATCAAATGGCCTAACTGGAGGTAAACCCACTGGAACTTGGAACACATCAGAAAATTCCTCCAACAGTAACTTCAAGGAATCTTGTGGGGCCTCCCCTTTCACTGTGGTCGAATGCACAAACTGATTTCCTTTTTCTTCCAGTTTCATAGAGAGCAAGTGGCCTTCCACAACTTGATTACCAGCTTTAAGTAACCCTCCCATTCTTTCAAGAGAACACACAGATAACTGGTTAGAATCACTGCCCCTAAGAACATGAATCTTATTTCCCACTTGGAACTGCATAGTCAAAATTTTGAAATTCCATACTATATAATTTAAAGTGAACAACCATTGAACCCCTAACACCATATCATAATTTTCCAACAGTAAAGCCCACACATCAGCAGTAAACCATAAACCCTACATACACCATTGGAACCCTTTGCAAACTCTAGCACAATTCAACTTTTCCCCATTGGCCACAATAACCTTCATACTTGCAACTTCTTGTAAAGGACAGCCTAACTTTTGTGCTAACTTCTCATTAATAAAATTGTGTGTGGACCCAGAGCCTATCAGAATATGTAATTCTCTTGTACCTATAGTACCCAAAACCTTCATTATAGAAAAAGATGATAAACCCATAATGGCATGAATTGAAATCTGAGGTTCATGATGTTCCGTTACTGTTTCTGTGCCCCCCATATCATCACCTTCACAGTCTACTATTTCCAAGGTATACAAATGCTTATTAGGACACTTATGGGTTTGTGTAAATTTTTCAGGACACCAGAAACATTCCCCTTTAGACCTTTTATCCTCAATTTCTCTTCTAGTCAATATTTTAGTAGGATTCAACCTCTGATTATTAGGGGGTGTAGGCAATAATGGCAGCTTATTTGCATTACTAGGACTCCTAAAAGTAGCTAAAGGAGCAGGGTTCTTGACCACTGAACTAAAAGAATTAGAGGTATTAGTGTACCTCATTGACTGTGGTTTAACCCCCAGGACTGAATTAGCCGAATCTTACATTCTTGCTAATTGAAATGCATGTTTTAATGTTTTTGGCAAAAACATCCTAATAGGGCATCCAATATCAGGCCTCAGTCCCTTAAGGAAAATACTGACTGCATACTCCTCAGATATAGTCATTTTTAACAAACATTCATCAAACATTTGACAGTAATCTTCTAAGGAACCAGTTTGAGAGATTGAACTCAAAATACCCATCGCATCTTCGAACATAGTTGTGGAAAACCTTGCTGTGATGGCGCTAGCATACTCCTTCCAATCAACATTAGCCACTGAAATTCCATCCTTCAATTTCATGAAATTGTTATGCCACTTATGTACCTTGCCGTCCAGGTGTACCACTGCATAGCGAACCTTAAAATTGGCTGGGGTTTCATCAATGCTAAAGAAATGATCGCATTTACACACTCAAAAATCGAGGAAAATCCACATTCCCCAATCTTGGAAGCCTCTCGTTCTTCAATTGAACCACTGATGTATCGTCTTCTACTATGTAGAAACCGGGGTCGGTGAGCCAAGCCAAACCCCGATGGCACAGCGGAAGCGGATCGAAGACTTTGTGAGCTTCGTCCTTGTAGAACAAATATAAACACCAAGAAAAACATAAAGGACCGGATCTTCAACAATGGTGTTTGAGATGTGATGATGATGATGATGATGATAAATATAGAAGATGTGATGAACAAGATAAATAGATAATCAAAGATGATGTTGAATGATTACACGTTTACCTACACCACTCATGCTAGGTTCATGAACAAGTGTTCATGAACCACACACAACTTCAAAGATACATGACTAACTCTCTCATAGCTATCACTCATCAAGCTAGTCTTTCACATGAGAAAGACTTACATATATACTAACCAACTAAGACAAAAGGGCAATCTAGTAAATAACACAACTAGTCTAGTGACATAAATAATATAACAATAAATAATAAAGTCACTAATGCCAAGTCTTCGGTTAATGAGAGTCTTTGAGTCATGAACTTCATCGTGTTGTGCGAACGGTTAAACGGTAAGTGGTACGTTGAGTTTCATCAAACCAAATCTCGAACTCGTCGACCTCGGAAATTCCCAACAATCTCCCCCTATTTGGTTGATGAACAAACGGATAAATAACTCAACTCTTGTGACAATCGGTTCCCTTGTATTCTTGCAACTTGACTTCAAGACAATCTTCATACGGTTTCAAACCTTTCACTTATCTTCTCCCCTTTGTGAAGCTCCCCCTATGATAAAGAGTTTTCAGTCTTCCGGCCTTTTCCGCAAGGCACTAAAGTGCATAGGGTGTTTACCAAAGTTAACAAGACACACTACGTTTAAGGATGTCAACATCATCCTAAGTGTGGTTAAAGGTAAACATGCAAGATAAAGGACCAAAGAAAAATTAGAGAATTAATCCCATAATTCAACCGTCTTGAAAATACTTGCCAAGAATACCAAACCGATGCATCACCCATAGAAAGTACCACTTCAAGTAAATTACCTCAACAAGTCATAAGCTTTAACTTTGCCTTTATTTTTACCATACCAATGATGGCTCAAGGACTCTTCAAAAGTTAGAGTTTTATCCAACAATCGCAAACAAATTCTTCAATGTAGAAAAACTCACAAACTTACACATTCTTCAATTTTCAACCCACTTCTAAACACGTCTGCTTATAACGAAGAGCGTCTCAAATAGAAAAATAATTTGACTTCTACAAGTGTACCTTAGTTATACACCAATTTGTTGCGATGGACATTAATGACTCACACCCCGTTGACTTGTAGTAATTTTGGCAAGTGTTCCGGACTAACTGGTGCACCAAGTGACTTCCTTTGGAAGTTTTTCAAGTTCCCTTGGAACTTTTAAGTTCCCTAGGAACTTTCTCCCTTAGAAAATTTTATTCACTGAAAAATTCCCTAGGAACTTTTAGGTTACTCCTGAACTTTTCCCTTAGAAAAATTTAAGTTCCCTCGGAACTATCAGGTTACTCCGGAACTTTTTCCTTAGAAAAATTTCAGTTCCTCCGGAACTTTTTCCTTAGAAAAAAATTTCTTTCGGAAATTTTTTTTCCACGGAACAGAGTTATGCCGGATGTCAACATGTTGAAATAACCCCTTTTCTCTCGATTAAGAACCCATAAAAACTCGGTGTTACAAGCTGCAGTCTTGTGAGTTTTTATTCTTCCATCACTTTGTTAAAAAATAATTAACAATAAAGATCAACAATATAAAATCTGCCATATTGACTAAAAGGTTGAGTGTTTGGGTGAGGAGAGAGAAAGTACAAAAGGTAGTTGACTAAAAGTGACAAAAGAGTTGTTACTTTACAAAAGTCAGTAAAGTGGGTATGGGGTACAACTCTTTCACTATTTACCTTTATGGGTTTTATATTTTAGTTTCCTTTTATTTTAATCAAACAAGAATTAAAACAAACAATCTTCCAAGGATGGAGATCTGGAAACTCATGAACTTGGGATGAGTTTGAAGAAACTCAAGAACTCATATTATATTTGTGTGACAATTTCAACACAAAACCCAAAGTTCAAAAATATAAACATCTCTATTTGTTACAACGACTAGCAAACTAACATAAAGTTGAAGAAACCAACCGATTTATTGCGTTTTCTTCGACCATGGCTCTGATACCAATTGTAGAAACTGGGGTCGGTGAGCCAAGCCAAACCCCGATGGCACAACGGAAGCGGATCGAAGACTTTGTGAGCTTCGTCTTTGTAGAACAAATATAAACACCAAGAAGAACATAAAGGACCAGATCTTCAACAATGGTGTTTGAGATGTGATGATGATGATGATGATGATAAATATAGAAGATGTGATGAACAAGATAAATAGATAATCAAAGATGATGTTGAATGATTACACGTTTACCTACACCACTCATGCTAGGTTCATGAACAAGTGTTCATGAACCACACACAACTTCAAAGATACATGACTAACTCTCTCATAGCTATCACTCATCTAGCTAGTATTTCACATGAGAAAGACTTACATATATACTAACCAACTAAGACAAAAGGACAATCTAGTAAATAACACAACTAGTCTAGTGACATAAATAATATAACAATAAATAATAAAGTCACTAATGCCAAGTCTTCGGTTTATGAGAGTCTTCGAGTCATGAACTACACCGTGTTGTGCGAACGGTTAAACGGTAAGTGGTACGTTGAGTTTCATCAAACCAAATCTCGAACTCGTCGACCTCGGAAATTCCCAACATACTACAGCTTTATCAGCCTTCTTGAGTAATTGCTCCAAAGTTTTCTGAATCGCTGCAATGTTTTGTGCCATTTGTTGATTTTGCTGAACTGAAGTCTGAGCTGCTCTATCTAACCGGAGCAACGTCGTCTCGTGTTCTTGCAACGTGTTTTCGACTGAATTACCGTTGCCGCTAGGGGTGTAAATGAGCCGAGTCGAGCTCGTCTAGGCTCGTTTTAATTTAACAAAGCTCGAGCTCGGCTCGTGAAGAATTATTTAAGCTCGAGCTCGGCTCGTTTATTATTAATTATTATTTTTTAGTATATTATTATAATTAATTTTGTATATATTTAGAATTATACTTTTTTATATAGATAATAATACATATTATTTACCTATTTTATCATAATTTATATAGGTTAGGTTCAAATGAGAATCACACTACTAGAAAAAAGGCCTTCCTTGACACGCAAACAATGACACTCGGTCCTTTCTTGACGCGCAAAAAAACGTGTCACAGAAAAACTGTCAAGAATTGAAAATTTCTAAGGCTGTATGACGCGCATTTCTGGGCGTCAAAAACTTTCTGTCATAATTAAAAAAAAACACGGAGGACAGTTAGAAAATGCGTGTCATCTTAAATCTGTCGTGTTATGTTTTATTTCCCGCCTATATTTTACCCTAAATTTTCATCAAGCGCCAAGATTTTCCCTCTCACCTTCTTCTGCCCATTTCCGCCTAATTTCAACCCTATTCTTCCCCATTTCCAAAAAATCACCAACGATGAAATTGAGGGCCTCCAAAAAAGTCCAGCCCTAAGTTATGCCGCACAAGCGATGAAATCCGCCGGAAGCGACAACATCAAGATTTTAACGATGTGGTGTTATGTGAGGTTCCATTGCGACAACATTGGAAGCGATGACAGCATAGATCATACGGAGGAGAAACAGAAGGCTCCAACGACGACGAATTGTCTGAACTTGTAGAAAGAGAAGCGAAGCAGGAGGGACGATGACGGATTTACCCGAGAACTGTTGGCCGTGAGAGTAGTTGACGTTAGGGCACGAAATCGGTTGAGTGTTTCTTACCTCTTCTTTTTCATTAATTGTCATCGATCAGTTGAGTGTTTGTATCTCCGGTAGATTGAGTCGCCGGCAGAGCCACTCTGCACCACCGTAGCACTCCGACCTTTCTCTCTCTGGGTTCAATTTCGTTTTCTCATCACCTCTGCCAATATGCCGCTTCATTTCATTAACCATTGCATCTGCCAATTTATACGCCGTTTCATTTTCACCGAGTAATCTTGAAGGTATCTTTGTTACTAATTAAAATCTCTTAAATGTAGTTAGTAATTACCCAGACCATATTTTAGTTTTTGTTAATCTTCAGTTGTAAATATCTTGAATTTGTTGTTTCATGTGCATAATTTCAATTCGCACGCTGCAATATCACTCGAATTTTGTGTCTTATTTTTCAGGCGTAACCGGATTTTTAAAGCCATCATCAAGCATCAAAAGTGAGTTTAGAACTTTTATTTAGGGTTTTTAAAGCCCATTTTTTCTTTATTTATCTGCTGATTGTAGGTCTTTTCAATGCAATTGTACTGTGTTTTTTATTTCTAAATATGGGCTGCTATATCTTGCATTGATTTTGTTATTTACTTTTATTTAGGGTTTTTAAAGCCCATTTTTTCTTTATTTATCTGCTGATTGTGGGTCTTTTCAATGCAATTGTACTGTGTTTTTTATTTCTAAATATGGGCTGTTATATCTTGCATTGATTTTGTTATTTTGATTCATTGACTTTTTTATATGTATCTTTCATGTTCTTAGTTTGCTCATTTGGGAGTAATCATCACTATTTGCATCCGTTCTTCTATGATCAAGTTGAAATTTATAATTTTCATTAAAACAGGTTCTTTAAGATGGTCTTTAGTTCATAAATAGAAGTTCATGATTTAAAATCTGTCACTTATAAGCGGCATTTGAAACGGTTGTTTCTAAGTTGCTCTCTTTATCATAGAGACACGTAGTATTGGTTATTATTGGGATTGCATTCTTATTTGGTTATTACAAGATGGTGACCCGCCCGCGCTGTGACATCTGACGATTTCAGGTTAGAATGCCCGTACTACAAGTCATAATTTAAATAAAATAAATATTATTTTATAAGTGTTTAATGTCGTCATGTGAAAAATATTTCGTTAACAAACGTTGGTAACAACTCAAGTCATGATCAACCCGGTATCCACCAAAAAGAAATAGAATATCTATAAAATAACTGGTAAATCAAGTATGACGAAAATTATTTTGGATTATACCATTGCGAGCGTAATTTAATTCCATTAATTTTCATATAATTATTTCTACGTTTCGGGTCGAAAAATTTACCAGTTATACCCCGATATACCAGTAATATACCAGTTAATCACCCAATTCCACTATATATTTTCACATGGCCTTACACTTGTCTCGATTTTGTACTCTTGAAGCCACCTTTACTTGAGAACTTTCCAAGTAATCATGGCTACATAGTAGGTCATGATTACAAATTATGACATAAAAGGGCTTTCACAATTACACACGCACACCAACTCACTTTCTCACATCCCTCTCTCTCTCTCTCTTCGGCCGTGAAAACCCCCCTCACACTCTCTCTTCATCGAAAATCATCATCATCATCTTCAAACCTTCAAACAAACTCAAGAAAATTCAAATCTTTGTTGATCAAGACTCAAGGAATCAAAGAAGGGCTTGCATTTCATCCATTTATCTTCAAAAACCCAAGTAATAAAGCTTTCTCTCTCTAGAAATTTTTGAGATTTACTTGAGTTTTGATCTTCCAAACCTAAAAGATGATGATTCCTACTAGTTATAAAGCTTAAATCTTTAAAAACAAATAGATCAAATGACATGCATGGATTTATATCCATGAAAAATGGTGATTTGATGAACCCAAAATATTACCCTAAAAAACCCACTTGAAATTCTATGTTTTGGAGGTTAAATCTTGTTCTTTGAAGTAAAAGATGAAGATTTGAACATGTATATGGGTGTATTTCGTGAATGTATATATATATATATATATATATATATATATATATATATATATAGGGAGAGGATCATTTGAGAACCAATTTGATTTGAGAACTAAAAAGAACTAATTTGAGCCACAAGTTTATTACATGTATCCCCCCTCCTGTTGGGAATGTTTTGCTTGGCAGAAATTCTCTAAGTCAGAGTTCCGAAGGAAGTTAGTCCGGAACTTCCTTCACACTGAGTAGTTCCTCCGGAACTTCTCCTAGTGTTACTCCGGAACTTTGACTTATCCCCTGTTGCAAGTTCCAATGCATAAAGCTGTCAGAAAGCAGTTTTACTTTACACCATGCTGTGCACTGTTCACCGATAGGTCTGCTCAACTGTTCACAAAAGCATGCTTGTACTACAACAACTCTGGAGTAGATATTATTTGTTTATTTAGCCTTAGAGCTAAAAGGAAATAAAAGTAGATCTTTTATTTCCTCCTTGCACTATATATATTAGTTGTATTTCCTTTGTTCAAATTATCGAACACCTCTCTTGTTCATCAGTTGTAACTCACTGTAAACACTGTGAAGTATAAATATAGTAGTGCTTGGAATTGACATCTTGTGTTCATCTACTTTACTTCATGTTTACTTGTTACAGTTTCGATCAAACCGTTTCAAACATTAACACAAACAAGTCTGATTCCGCCTTTCTTGTTTGATACTTTTAGTAACTTGTTTGGTTAGTTGTCTCTAACCACGATCCTACAAGTGGTATCAGAGCCTTGGCTCTTGAGTTCATAAGTTTTTAAAATTGTATTTTTTTTTGAAAACTTTTCTTACTAAAAGGGTTACTGTTTGATTTGGATAAGACTGTTTTGATTCTTGATCTCTGAAAATGAGTGAACTAAGGAATGGCAGCACTAACAAACCTCCAACCTTCACTCCTGATGATTTTGACACATGGAAACTCAGAATGGAAATTTTTTGCAAAAATACCGATCACAAAATGTGGGGTTCCATTGTCAATGGACCAAAAGTCATTACCACCCCATCTGCTACTCAACCTGTTGTTGACCTTATCAAAGCGTATGAGAATTATTCTGATGATGACCATAAGGCCTGTGAATGTGACTACAAAGCTTTGTGGGCACTCCAGGCAGCTCTTCCTAATTCCATACTAATAGGCTTTAAGAGATGCAAAACTGCACATGATCTTTGAAAAGCACTTATTGAAATGTATGAGGGAACAGATGAGGTGAAAGAGAACAAGAAAGACATTTTAAAACAAAGATATGAAAATTTCTGTCATAAAAGAGGTGAATCGATGTCTGAGCAGTACTTAAGATATGTTCGACTTATAGATGAACTACAGGGTGCAGATGTAAAAATTGACAATGCTGATATAATCAGAAAATTTTTAAGATCATTACCTGAAGTTTGGACTGTCTATACAGTCAGTATTAAGTACAACAAAGACCTTAAAACCTTGAAATTAGGAGATCTCTATGGAATGCTGAGTGCACATGAGATGGAAATGAATGAGAAGTCAGGTGTATCATCAAACCAGACATCATCTTCCAAAGGCACTTTGGCCCTCATCACTGCTCACTCAGAGAACTATTCTGAATCAGAACCATAGGTATCCTTTCCTGAGTCTCCTAAAGGACATGACGCTTCATACTACCAAAACTTTGCTAATGTTGCTAACAGTTCTTATTCAGGTTTTACCAGATCAGATCTAGAGTGCATCAGTGCAGATGATCTAGAGGAGATTGACATCACTACCCAACTAGCCATGGTGTCACATAGGGCTCAAAGGTTCTACAAGAGAACAGGGAGAAAATACAATGGAGCCAAGAATGCTCCTATTGGTCTTGACAAATCAAAGGTCAAGTGTTACAACTGTCATCAGTTGGGACATTTTGCCAGGGAGTGTTCTCAACCAAGAAGAGAAAATGGTTACAATGCTGAGAAGAAACAAGAATATACCAAACCAAGCTCTTCCTCTGGTCCTACTCCACCAAAGCCCTCTTACAACACCCAAAGCCAAGCAACTGCTGCTGTAGCAAACCAAACAGGTTTTGTTGACTGGGAAGAAGTGATGCATGAGTTTGCTCCAACTAACCATGCCTTGATGGCAAGTGGTTCTTCACCTGCAACTGCAGAGGTAAACTCTAACTCCAGCACTGAATCTGAGAATGTGTTATGTACACCTAAGTGTATTGAAGTGGTTGAGAGTTACAAAAAGCATAATCAGGCACTTGTAGATGAACTTAAAAATCTAAATGAGTTGAAAGAGTACTCAAAAAGGGCTGATATAGCTTACTCAACCAAAACTGATGAACTCAGACAAACAATAGGGATTTTGAAACATCAACAAACTAATTTTATAACTCAAATGGATGATGTGGTTGAGCAACTAAATATTTCAAAGAAACAAAATGTGGAATATGTGCTTGACATTCAAACCCTAAAAGATCAGCTAAGGGAAGCCTTGTGCAATGCTGATAAATTTCAAATTGCAAGTGAAAAAGCAGAAAAGTTATGGCATGAGCACACACATGGGAAGGGAAGGGTATCTTTTAAAATTGTTGAAAACCCTGATTCATACACTTGTCTTGAAACTTTAACTATTAAAGAAACAAGTGTTCCATTGTCCCCTGACCCATTGGAAATTGGTCCAGTAACTGAGGACCTTTCCAAAGAAGCTGAAAGTCTGAAAGAGAGTGATGACATGAGAACTGAAAGTTTTATTGGCTTTTCTGACAACAAAACTGAATCAACCAGCACTTCTGCTGAAGTTGATAAATCAAAGATTTCAAAACCAATTCTTAAAAACCCTAAGAATGTGAGTTTAGAAAATGATGAATTCAAACTGTCAAAGTCTACTACTCAAAGGATTGTCAAATCAAAAACTTTTGAAAATCAAATCAGTTCAGAGTCATCAAAACAAAAGTCTCACACCTTTATGAAAGAATGCATAATTTGTGGTGAATTAGGACATGTTGCTGTCAACTGTTCCTACAATCCTTTCAAACAGATAATTAACAATGTCAGAACCTCTCCAAGGAGAAATCAAAATCTGTTAAATTCAAAGAATTTAAAGGATAGCAGGAACATGTCACCAAAAGGATCACATGTTGATCAAAAGATTTCTGGAAAAACTCAAAAGGTTTGGATGGGAAATGAGAAGAATAACAGCTTTTAATATGTTAAAAGAAACAATTTTTCTAAGGAACTACATTCCGCAGGAACTTCATATCTTCCGGGAGAAAATTCCTCCGGAAGAAATACAGTTCCCTCGGAACATTTTAACAACATCAGGTCTTCTAATCCTTCAAAACAAAGACCTGAGTTTCAATCCACTGAGTTCATTAATCAAGTTCACCCATCTTTCAAAGGAAATTCACGAGCAAAATCTGCTCCTCGTGAAAGAAAACAAGTTTTTGAACAGTATGAAGTGCATGATTATCCTGCACAAGTGAGTTCCTACGGAACTCAGCATCCTCATACTGAAACTTTCAAAGTTGCTGCACAACCAAAACTTGAAACAGCAAGGCAAAGAAGCAACAGAAAGTTTAGGGAAAAGAAGGCTTTTATTAAGAAACATGGTTTTCCCAAATGGCAGAGTTATAACAGAAACTTAAATGAGAAAAATGGTGATTTTTCTGAGTATGATGATTTTCCTGCAGAACAACTTGTGTTAGGAAACTACTCTTATAATGATGCCATGGGAAGACCCAAGACCACAAAGGCTTGGGTCCCATACTCCAACTGATCATGTTCTTTACCTGTGTAGGGGTCACCTAATAAATCTCAAGCAAATGTTTGGGTTGTAGATAGTGGGTGCTCCAGTCACATGACAGGTAATAAAAACCTTCTAGAAAATACAAAAAGATATGATGGCGGTCCTGTTGCTTTTGGAAGCAATGAAGGGTACATTACAGCACTTGGTAATGTATCAAATGGAAGTTTTACTCTTGACAAGGTAAGTCTTGTTAATGTTCTGAATTTTAATTTGCTGAGTGTATCACAAATTTGTGATAAAAAGATGAATGTTCTGTTTAATGATGAAGAAGCTCTAGTACTTAAGCCTGGTCTAAAAATTCCGAATGAAATGATTTTGATAAAAGCAAAAAGACAAGATGGCTTGTACTTACTTGATATGGCAAGTGCCAAATCTCTTGATGGCAATACTTGTTTGATATCAAGAGATTCTGTTGATGAGTCTGACCTCTGGCACAGAAGACTTGTACATGTTAATTACAAAACCATGAACAAACTTGTTAATTTAGGTTTGGTCAATGGTTTGCCTCAAAAACACTTTAACTGTAATGAGCATTGTACTGCTTGTTTGAAGGGCAAGCAACACAAGTCTTCTCATAAGTCCAAAACTGAAAACTCAATTTCTCAACCCTTAGAATTGTTGCATATGGATCTCTTTGGTCCTACAAGGGTAATGAGTTTGGGAAAGAAATCATATTGTTTTGTAATTACTGATGACTTTTCAAGATACACATGGGTTTTCTTCCTAAGAACTAAGGATGAAACACCTGAGATTTTATAATCCTTAATCACTCAACTTGAAAATCAGTCAAATTTCAAAGTCAAAACAATTAGAAGTGACAATGGCACAGAATTTAAAAATCATGTTTTAAATTCTTTTTGTGAAGAAAAGGGGATATCTAGGCAGTTTAGTGTTGCTAGAACTCCTCAGCAAAATGGAGTAGCTGAGAGGAGAAATAGAACACTGATTGAAGCTGCTAGATCAATGCTGGCTGAGTCTAAGCTCCCTGTAACTTTCTGGGCTGAAGCAGTGAACACTGCCTGCTATGTTCAGAACAGGGTGCTTGTGGTCAAAGGTAAAAACAAGACACCATATGAACTTTGGAGAAAAAGAAAACCAAGTATACACTTTCTCAAAGTTTTTGGTTGTCCTGTTACAATATTAATAACCAGTGAGAATTTAGCTAAGTTTGCTGAAAAGGCAGATGATGGCTTCATGGTTGGTTACTCAGGTGTTGCCAAGGCATACAGAGTATACAATCTCAGAACTAAAATTATTGAAGAGTCAATTAATGTGTTTTTCAATGAAAAATCAACAAATAAGTTTAGTTCTGAACCCTCATGGTTATTTGATATTGATTCACTAACCAATGCTTTCAACTTTACTGTTGATAAGTCCTTCAGTGAGTATGTGCAGTCTCAGGGGGAGAATTCAAATGCAAAGAAGGATGGCTACAAATCTGGTCATTTCTACTCCTCTGTCAGCACACAACCTTTCAAACCATCAACCATGCCAACTGATGCAATTCAACAAGTCACTGATCCCACTCCAGTGAATGTGGTTGAAACTGAGTCAAGTGACTCTCAGTCACAACAGGATGGTTATGTCTCAGACACCAGTGATGATGGGAGCTTGCAGCATTCTCCAAATGACAACTTACATGGTGATCATGATGGTTCTCATGAGTCAAATTTCAATGACTCATCTCTTGGAGATACCATCAACTCTGCTAACAACTCAAGTGATCAACATGTCTCTGCTGCAACTACATCAAATTTGCCCCCTTCACAAAGATTGCCAGGAATTGAGCTTAGTGTCTTATTGCCCCCAATTATTCCACCAACTAGGCAAGTTCAAAGTCACGAATTTCCAAGTTTTCAGAATACCAATGTCAGCAAAACTCATCCCATTGAGAATGTGATTGGTGAAGTAAATGCTCCTGTTCTTACAAGAAGCAAATCTGCTGATGCAAACATCTGTTTATTTGCATGCTTCCTGTCTCAAGAAGAACCAAAACAAGTGGAGCAAGCACTTAAAGACAATCATTGGATTGAAGCTATGCAAGAGGAATTGTTCCAAATCAACAAACAACAGGTTTGGGAACTGGTTGATTTACCTGTACATGCTCAACCAATTGGAACAAAATGGGTTTTTAGAAACAAGAAGGATGAAAGAGGAATTGTTGTCAAGAACAAAGCTAGGCTTGTTGTTCAGGGATATTCTCAAGAAGAAGGGATAGACTATGATGAGGTTTTTGCTCCAGTTGCAAGATTAGAGGCAATCAGAATCTTCCTTGCCTATGCAGCTTACAAGAACTTCACTGTTTACCAAATGGATGTCAAGAGTGCTTTCCTTTATGGGAAACTGAAGGAAGAAGTTTATGTCTGTCAACCACCAGGGTTTGAAGACCCACACCATCCTAACAAGGTGTGTAAACTGATCAAGGCTCTCTATGGTCTCAAGCAAGCACCAAGAACTTGGTATGAGACTCTGTCAAATTACCTGCTTGGCCATGGATACAGGAGAGGAGCCATTGATAAAACTCTCTTCATAAGGAAAGTTGGAAAAGATAAGTTGCTTGTTCAGATTTATGTGGATGATATTATCTTTGGATCTACCAATCCTAAGTTGTGTAAGGAGTTTGAGACCCTGATGCAAGATCAATTTGAAATGAGTTCAATGGGTGAACTTAATTTCTTTCTGGGTCTCCAAGTTAAACAAACTGCAGATGGCATCTTCTTGAATCAGTCAAAATATATTCAAGATATGCTCAAGAGGTTTGATATGCTATCTTCCTCTTCTGCAAAAACTCCTATCTCAACCTCTCACAATCTGAATTCAGAATCAGAAAGTGAACCTGTTGATCAGCACACTTACAGGGCAATGATTGGTTCTCTGATGTACTTAACTGCTAGTAGACCTGATATCATGTTCAGTGTATGCTTATGCTCTAGATATCAATCAGCTCCCAAAGAATCCCACATGAAGGCAGTAAAGAGAATCTTTAAATACCTCAAAGGTCAACCAAAACTTGGGTTGTGGTATGCAAAGAACAATGACTTTTCTCTTGTTGCCTACACTGACAGTGACTATGGTGGCTGCTACTTGGATAAGAAATCAACATCAGGAGGATGTCAATTTCTAGGAAATAGGCTTGTATCATGGCAATGCAAGAAACAGACCTGTGTTTCTACATCAACTGCTGAAGCTGAGTACATTGCTGCTTCAAGTTGCTGTGGTCAAGTACTTTGGATTCAGAATCAAATGCTGGATTATGGAATCACATTTCTGGAAACTCCTATGTATGCAGACAACACCAGTGCCATTTCCATCACCAACAATCCTGTGAAGCACTCTAAGACAAAGCACATCGAAATAAGGTACCATTTCATTAGAGATTGTGCAGAAAAGAAATTGATTAAGTTACACAAGGTTCATACTGATCTTCAATTAGCTGACCTTTTCACAAAGGCATTTGATGAAGCAAGATTTTTCTTTCTTATCACAGCTATTGGGATGATGAACTTTGGTTAACTTTTGCTGTCAATTGTTGCTTTTATGTACATAAATTTTTCTATCACCTTATGTGTTTGTGTTCTTAACATCCATCTCTTCAAAATCATGAGAACTCTTTCAAGAAATGTTCTTATAACTGATAATTTGAGAAACTTCCAAAGTTATGAGCATTTCTGAACTTTTTGATGCTTCTAAGTAAATTCCAAGGGAACAACATTGTTCCGGAGGAACTTACTCCTGAAGTTTTCCCTTCTCAAGAGAAGTTCCGAGGGAACTCTCTAATGTTTCTAACAGATTTCAAGTGTTTTCTAAGTGTTTCAGGTGTTCCGGAGTAAATTTTGAAACTCCGAAGGAACTTCCTGCGGAAGTATTTTAGGAGAGGTGAAGAAAATGTCTAAGGGAATAAGTTCCGAGGGAACTTCACTCTTCCGAAGGAACTCAAATTGTTCCGAAGGAAAAGTTCCGGAGGAACTTTGTTAACTTAATTCTTTTAAGTGGATTAAGTGGGACCCTTTATTTCAAATTTTAACAGTGACGGTTAACTGGTGGCCCCACTAATTCCACCTTTTCCGTTAACATCAATACCCTCTCTCCTCACCCCTTTAACTGTCACTTCCAGAGAAACCCTTTCACTTACTAAACCTAAATCCCAAATTCCCTTCAATCGCTCTCAATTTCTCTCAATTTCATCAAATTCATCTGAAACTCTCAAGCAATCACTCGGTACAGAACGAATGGCAGCATTCGCATTTCATAACGAGCACAATCAAAGGGCTTTTCTAGAGAAAACAGAGAAGTCGGCTCCGTTCGATGGAATGATCGACTTTCTTACAGCGTCAGAGCTAAATTTTTCCCTAACTGTAAATCCCACGATTTACGACGAAACTATCTCTCAGTTTTGGGCAAATGCTGTAGTAGGTGCCGGTAACGAAGACGGCAAGCAGGTGATGCAAATTGAAAGCCAAGTTCACGGTAGAAATGTGTACATCACTGAAGAAATGATCAGAACTCATCTGAAATTACAAGACAGAGATGGTATTCTTACTGTTCCCAAGGAAGATTACCAATTTACTCTGATGGGCATAGGATATGGAGGAAACCCCAAAAGCAAAACTGTGAAGAAATGCCACATCCCACCTGTATGGAGGTTTCTTGCCCATACTCTAATGGTTTGCCTAACTCCCAGAAGATCTCATGAGGAACTTGGTGAAGTCCAAGCTACTGCTCTTCATGCTGTGATCAGGGGGGATTGCTTTAATTTCTCAAAAATGATTTTTGATGGGCTCAGGGAGAATTGTGAAAAACCTTTTAATATGTATCCCAGATTTTTACAACACATTTTGGATACACAATTCCCTGAAATTCCCAGAGCTGGTACCATTTTTCACCAAAAGAACTTAACTGAGAAAATTTTTTCTTACTTGCTTTCAAAATCTGCAATTTCCAACTGTCTTGGTGTGGAAAATGACCATCCACTACCCGATCCAAGAGTTATTCCTGCACCTAGGGTGCAAGAGCAACCAGTTGCTGTTTAAGAACCAACTGAGCAACCTGCTCCAGGTGACAACACTGAACCTACACCATCAGTTGTTGAACCCACACCTGAAACTGACCCTCCAGCAAAATTACCTGTAAATTTTACCTACATAAGAAAGAGGGTCAAGCACTCAAAATCTACAACCAAAACTTCCTCTCCTACTCCATCAAAAGTTGTTGAAAAGGAGACAGGGTCTACTCCACCTGTGTCTCCTACTGCCACCCAACCTGAAAACCTTGAGCATGACCCACTGTCTGCTCAACATCAAAGCCAAGGGTTAAGCCATATTGCTGATGATCTCTCACTTGAGACCTCATCTTCTATTAGATTGGATGTACAACCCTCATCCCTCTTGTTTACCTCCATAGACCTAAACCTAGAACTACCTGTGAATGA
Organism: Deinandra increscens subsp. villosa; assembly: GCA_039602395.1. Taxonomy (NCBI): domain Eukaryota; kingdom Viridiplantae; phylum Streptophyta; class Magnoliopsida; order Asterales; family Asteraceae; genus Deinandra; species Deinandra increscens. The sequence goes on along the minus strand of JBCNJP010002908.1, from coordinate 25,465 downwards.
TGAAGAACCTGATCTAAATCCAAATGACAATATCTTCTCATCAACCTCACCTCATGAAGATGATTGGATGGATCTTGATTATGCTTCTCCTAACCCCCATTCACCCACTAAGGAGTTGAACATCAGGAGTGATGAAGATGTTCATGTAGAAAGGGCTGCTACTACAATTGGTTCCCCACTGGAACAATTGGACAGTAGTAACATTCTTAAGACCCAATCTATGGCAACCAGCAGCCAGTTTGAACCAAAGGAACCAGAAATGGAACCTGAGGCAACAACTGTGCTTGCAGGGAATCCCAGGAGCCAAGACAACCAGGGTGTTGAGCTTGATCAAGCTAGGCTTGATGGCTCTTCTTCGCCCAAGGATACTGAGAAATCAGTTGAGGGCAGTGCTTTACTTAAGGAATTGACGGCAAATCAAACTGAATTGCAGAAACAGATGCAATCCCTGCTTCACACTATTCAACAGCAGGACACCTTGATTGAAAGGCTTAAGCAGGAGAAGGTTAGTGCATCAAACCCAACTGGTGAAGCTGTTGCTACCAAAAAGGGGGAGAAAGCTAGCTCTTCAAAATCTTTTGAAAGCATTTCTGCTAAAAGTAAGCCAACTGAAGACTCTGTTAGCTCTTCTGAAATTGATTTTGATCACAATGAGAGGATACCTGAGAAGATGAAGACAAAGCTATTCAAAATCTGTGGAGTTAAGCCCTTCAACCCAATAGAAGGTTTGCTTAATGTTCACATGGATCAGCTAATGCAGGCAACACCTGAAGAATGCAAAGTCAATCACATGGAATTTCTAAGATTCGTGATGGCTGCTTCAGGTGCTCATCCTCTAAACATTGCAGAAGTCAGAAGCTTTATATCAGAGGTCTATTTAACAAAAGAGCAAGAGTATCTTCAAACAGGTGTAGAACAGTTTGAGGCTGAAGGAGGAGAAAGAAGTGAAGAACAGGTTGATACACCTGAGAGTAAACCAGTAGAAGATGTGACTCAGCAAGAAGATCTGTTTGATATAGAAGTGACAGAAGCTTTACTGAACCTAAGGAGTACTACATCTTCTGCAGCAAAGGTTGTAACAGAGGAAATTCCAAAGGATGTTGTTCCGGAGGAATTTGCCTCTAATACTGAAATTCCGAAGGAAGTTACTCCGGAGGAGCTAATCATCACTGATGAAACTCCGAAGGATGTTACTCCGGAAGAATCAACCTTGGCTAAGGAGATTCCGAAGGAAGTTACTCCGGAAGAACTTCTCACCACTGAGAATGTTCAGAAGGAAGTTACTTCGGAAGTTGTTTCCAAGGAATTGCCTAAGACTATTTCGGAACTAATTGCTCCGGAAGTCAGTCCCAAGGTAGTTACTTCGGAACCTGGCACTAAAACTATTCCTGAGCAAGTTATCTCGGAAGCCAGTTTTAATGCTACAACTTCACTTCCTGAGTCTTCAAAGCCTGCTGATGGTGATTCTCTTGATGAGAGAACCATATCTGGTTTCACTGACATGGATGAAGATAATCAGAGCACAGGTGGTCAAAATGAAAATATGGACCCTGCCACAAAGGCTCTGATTGATCAATTGGAGAAGGAGAATGCTGAAATGCAGAAGAAGTTCCAAGAACAGAAGGAGGCTGCTGTATTTGATGAACAGAAACAACTGCTCATAGAAGGAGGTATTTATGAGTATGTTGTCAATAACTCAGACCTAATGTTCTTTATTAATGGAGCTAGGCTAAGATCTGACAACTACATAAGAGAAAGGATTGCTAGAGCTGAAAAGCAAGGTCTTTCAGATAAGGTTGAAAAGTATAAAAGGGTCTTAGCGAATGACTACAGGAAAATTCATATGAAAAGCAATGAAGACAACAAAATTTTCCTTGGTCAATTCAGTGTTATGCTCAGAAGCAAGGAGTGTTTTACTGAAGCATGGGTAAATGAGATGCAGGGTGATGACTTGATAAATTGGATGTATATGATTCTCACCATTCAAGCTGATGAAGCCAAGAAGATGAATGTTAAAAGGTTTGTTGAGTGTAGTTATGAGCAGGAGAAGGCACAAGAGAAGCAAGGTACCAGATATCAAAAACTATCTGAGGAAGATGACTTGCTGATTCACAAATGGTATTTCAAAGAAATCTTAATGGAGAATCCTAAAAGAATCAACTCTTGCAAACTGCCAAGGCTGAGAACTGAACTTGATGCCATCAGGAAGAGTCAAATAGAAAAGGAGAGAACTACTGGTGAGAAAAGACCACCAGGTATGTATACTCTTTTCGACTCTCTTCACCCTGAAGGTCTCAGTTACCTCAAGGAAAAGAAGAGAAAAGCTCCTGTCTCTGCTGCTCAACAGAAGAAACCTAGGATCAACATTGTCAAGCAAATGTTTGACACTGTTTCTGATCCTCACCTCTCATCCTCATCACAACCCTTTACCTCATCCTCACAACCCACTGCCCCTACATTTCAAACTCCAAACCAACCAATTCCATCTCCACCATCTTCTCCACCTCCCAAAATTCCAAAGCCTACACAACCCGAGCCTGAATCCTCATCCCAAAAACCTTCATCCACTCAGCCTATTCCCTTCTCTTATTCTGGAAGAAAGAAGTCTATGGCCAGTAAAAAACGCCTAGCCAAAAGAAAGAAGATAGCTGTAAGTGATTCAGAAGAAGGATCCGAACCTTCAGATTCTCCAACACCAAATGTTGAAGTCACTCATCCCTGCATTCTAAGGATTGAAGATCACAGGAGTGAGAACATGTATTACTTCTTCATGAGCAATGGTGAAATCAGGAAGAAGCCTGAATTAAAAATGGAGGATTGGGATAAGTTGAATCAAATGGATATCATGGCTATTATGGGAACTCCAAACTACAAGGCTGTGTAGAGCTCAAGTTGAAGCATCTTGAAGATTCAGACAGAAGAACAGTTTTTGGTAGCAACATCTTAGGGGGAGACTGTTGGGAATGTTTTGCTTGGCGGAAATTCTCTAAGTCAGAGTTCCGAAGGAAGTTAGTCCGGAACTTCCTTCACACTGAGTAGTTCCTCCGGAACTTCTCCTAGTGTTACTCCGGAACTTTGACTTATCCCCTGTTGCAAGTTCCAATGCATAAAGCTGTCAGAAAGCAGTTTTACTTTACACCATGCTGTGCACTGTTCACCGATAGGTCTGCTCAACTGTTCACAAAAGCATGCTTGTACTACAACAACTCTGGAGTAGATATTATTTGTTTATTTAGCCTTAGAGCTAAAAGGAAATAAAAGTAGATCTTTTATTTCCTCCTTGCACTATATATATTAGTTGTATTTCCTTTGTTCAAATTATCGAACACCTCTCTTGTTCATCAGTTGTAACTCACTGTAAACACGGTGAAGTATAAATATAGTAGTGCTTGGAATTGACATCTTGTGTTCATCTACTTTACTTCATGTTTACTTGTTACAGTTTCGATCAAACCGTTTCAAACATTAACACAAACAAGTCTGATTCCGCCTTTCTTGTTTGATACTTTTAGTAACTTGTTTGGTTAGTTGTCTCTAACCACGATCCTACACCTCCCATGAATTGTAGTGGTTATATATATATATATATATATATATATATATATATATATATATATATATATATATATAGGGAGAGGATCATTTGAGAACCAATTTGGTTTGAGAACTTTTGAGAACCATTCTAAGCCACTAGTTTATATATATGGAAATCCCCCCCCCCCCCCCATGAATTTGAATGCTTACCCCCTGAAAATTAGTGGCTCAGAATGGTTCTCAAAAGTTCTCAAAAGAAAAAGTTCTCATTTGAACCTAACCCTATATATATATATATATATATATATATATATATGAATGCATGTGTCGAAAATGTATATATGCATATGCATGGGTGTTGTATGAGTATATATATATATGCATATGTTATGGATTTTGATAAACCCATTCAAGTAAGGCTTAACATCCACATTCTTATGAGATTGAATATGAATGTGTGTATGAAGATAGATGTATACATGCATGTGTGTATATGTGTCGAAATGTATGTATATATATACATGCATGTATACGTGAGAATGTATATGTATGTATAATGGGTTTATCAATTGGTTATACATACATGTGTGTATGTATGAGTAAGTGGGAAAAAGGCATACATACATGCATATCTCGTATATATATATATATATATATATATATATATATATATATATATGTGTGTATAAGTAATGGGGAAAGACAAATGTGGCAACGATTGCCTAATCTAGGAAAAGAAAAGCCTATTTTCTTTTAAAAAAAAGTGTCATCCTGTCATAACTAATAAAATAGTTATAAAATCAATTTTTATTTAAAATCAATAAAAATTCTGGAATAATAACTAAAAATATGTATATGCTTTAGAAAAATAAAAGAGGATTGATAAAATAGATTAATATAATTTATATTACAAAACTAGTTGTAAAAACGTCAAAAATCGGCTTAAAAACGTGATTTTGAGTACTTATAAATTCCTAACAGCATTAAAAATATATTTTTATGAGAAAAAGTATTTTTAAAAGTTATATAAATATACATCAAATAATATGTAAATGTGTCGGGTTAAACTATGTCGTAAAAAGCCGAAAAACGTCACATTTGACTTAAAAATTGTAAACTATTTTTAAAAATTTTAAAAATATATATAGATAATTTACCAACCTGTTAAGATGTATATTTGGTGGAAACGGTTGATCGGATTGTTCGTTAAGTCACCAACGGATTGTTAAAAATGTATGAAAATATTAATTGGAATCATTATCAAGTCAAGTAAGTTGGAGGATCAACTTACCTGTTAAAACGACTTGAAATTCTTACATGTCCCTTATAAATTATTTAGGGCATTGTATGGACGGTTAGAGTTCAGATTTCCGGTTTATCACTGTGAGTTTCCATAGCCCCACTTTTACTATTTTAACATTTTGGAGGAAAATATGCCTGGTTTATTTATTTGATATAATTAAAGATGGCATGAATCTTATAATTGACATGTGATGGTCTTGAGTTTGGTTTAAATTTTGTCCCTCGCTGTTTATTTATTTATGCCATAATCATTAGCTCCGGTAAAGGGGCCGCTGTTTATATTGATAGATCTATCGGGTGTGACAATCCGCCCCTGGTCAGTCGCGCTGATCGTATTCTAGATTGGGGTAATATAAATAGAAAGGGGCATGTGGATGTTTTGGTTTGATTATGGGCTCAATGGTTAGATCACTATCGTAAATCTAGCTAATTTACGTTAAGTCATTATGAGGGGTATTGCATGATAATTATGTCAATGGTATTTATTAACACCGGATGAGGTGTTGGATTATTTATTCCGGGAGCATGGCTCACCGAGTGTTTTAGAATAAAAACTCTATGGAACTCACCAGCTTTATGCTGACTCGTTTTATTTCTGGCATATTTTCAGGGTTGTAATAATGGCATGGATGGAGGCTTGCGTCGGAGTTGGCGAACGTTGGCTAATAAAAACAAAATGTGTTTTGGTTGGGACCGCTTGAGGTCTGGTATCATGTTTAATTAAATAAATTTGTGAAGTTTTTCGTAACCCCCGGTTTGTAATCGAATGATGTTTTAACTCAATAATTATGATGCCATGTCTTTCCTAAAGTTATATTTTTCTAAAATACGATTATTTAAACGTGTCGCCAATTAATTAATATGGGTACCAACTTCCGTTACCACCATCCGCGTTAAGTCTTCCGCTGCGGTTTTCGGGGTGTTACACGCGCTTCGCGGCGAGCCACCCATTTTCCAAAACGCCGTGGTCAAAGTCGAAAACTCTATAAGTGATTTAAAAGTTGACCACTTGCGCTTAAGTCTGAAAAAAAATATCACATGTACAAGACACGCGGCCTAACACCCATTTTTTAAAATACACTGTGAGCAAAGTTAAAAACTCTAAAAGTGGTATGAAAGTTGACCACCGCGCGTTGCGACGAGTCACATTTTAACGACTATAAAAGATGACGTAAGTCGAAAACTCTAAAAGTATACTAAAAACGAAAGTAAAAAAACTAAAAACGAAAGTAAAAAGTTAAGTGCTATAAAACGTAAAATTTAAAAAAACAACATAACACGTGTCATTTAATTATTGGGTGGAAAAATGTATTGGTTAGACATGACACGTGTCATGCTATTACTGGTTAGGCATGACACGTGTGATGCCCTTATTGGTCAACATATGAATAGTTGACATTGTGTCTTGGGCCACCAATTATTATTGTAAATATATATAATAATGATTGTATGCTTTACTTGACATCAACATTTGTATAAGAAACTGTTGCGGGCGTTTGTACTACGTACATTTCATATGCATCAATGCAGTGTTCCAATATATGTGATAGCACATATTTGGTTAAGACATTGGTTACCTTCTTTTCGTTGTCTATTTATTTGATAATGGATTTAGTTTGTGCAGGTTATTTAATAAGATCATCTGTTAGTTCAACAACATGTTGTCACTCCAACATCTCCAAAATCTCCCACGTTGAGTTGTTGACCCATTTAGAGATATGGGATTGCTTAAACATTATTAACAATATTATACTTTTTCTTGTCATTTAGCATATTGCTGCCCAATTCTTTTTTAAGGTGTAATTTGGTATGTCCTGTTTCAAAGCAGCCCCATTATCCTCGACTTTTCTATTTGTTACTCATTATATAACATGTAATCCGGGATTTTAGGTTCATGTTTGCATATTGCTTATCAGGGAATGGAATTCGACAACCCTTACAGTTTGAAGATTACAGTTAACTTGGTGACTATATTCCCTCATTTTGCTACTAACTGGATATTTAATATGTGCTTTAACAAAACATATTCACCAAAAAAATTGTTCAATTTTGATCAATATTCTTTGTTTACAGATCTTTAAAGCTTATTATATTATATACGAAAGTAAAGTAAGAAACACAATTGAAGTTCTAAGATTGTTTTTCATGTTTGAACTTTATTTTAATGTTTCTACATAGTTTTTCCCTTACCAGCCCTTTAATTTAAGATGACATTTTTTATGATTTTGCATTTGGGTTATATAAATTGCTTAAATGTCTAATGGTTATTATGTTTCCCCATGAGTTGTAGTTGCTAACAAGGACCTTTCATTAAAGGTACGATTGTTCGCTTTCTCCTATCTATTGTGTCATCTTCTGTTGATTCACTTCTTTCTGCATATTTTATATCACTTACATTCACGCGAAACGAATCCCTTCTGTGTTTCTACTGCATTTATGTACCATATTTCTTTTCTTCTTTGCTATATTGCCTTTCACGTTAGTCTCATGACTTATGCACTTTCATAAAAGAGGCTTATAATCTTCTTATCTATGCTTATTATTATATATTGGTCGTGTCTAATTTTAATACATACCACCAGATCTCTGACCTTACCTTGACAACAAGAACTGAAATCACCTTTATCTACTACCCATTTGCAGACCCTACTATTAATATATCACTACACTGGATAAAAATAGTAACCGCATTCACACACTGTTGTAAGCTTCAACCCTAATTACTTTCATTACACTATGGAACAACACAAACCAATGAATAATTCTGATTACGTTCTACTATATCTTTCTCGGATTTTAAGGTTTCGATGTACATATCTATCCTAAAAGCTTTACTATCTTGGAGGCATATTTGATGAGAATTAAAGGTAAAGCTATGTGAGGGTTAACATTAGCCTAGCCTATTGATTATTGGCTAAACTGTATATCAATATGACTTGCTCTATAAAACAAGTTTTTCCAGTTTTCATTAAGGCATTATAGTCTAAATTCAAATTACTGTTGCAGCGAGGGAACATATCATTTGCAGACAAAGGAGCAAAGATAGGACAGGAGCAGGCACTCTACGTTTGTCATTGCAAGAGAAACTGCTTCAAAGGTTAAATTTTGTATATTCTTCATGAATCTTTCTTCATAGCTACAATTTTTTTTTCTTTTCCTTGTAAGTTTTCTGTTTCGATTTCATCATTTAAATGGACTAAACATCAAACTCAGAACATATTAAATCCCGCACCAGTGAATTTTTTCAACTATGTGTCTTCCATATTAAGTAACACAATATATACCAAGGGTTAAAACCCAATGAATGTGTCATATATATAATCAAGGTCAAACAATAAGTGTTGTGAGATATTTTGTTTACCATTTTTATGCCTATTGGAGTAGATCGACCAAACATACAACTATTTAGTTGTTTGGTGAACTTATTATTATTATGTCAATAATAGGGTATCCATATGACATTCTTATATTCTTGATATATACAGAGACTTGATTATCTTAGTTAGGTTGCATCAACAATTTTAATGTGTTGATATATCATAATTAGATGAGCTCGGTGATTTGGATTCACTAATTGATATTTTTTTTCTACTCATCAGTCATATCGATCTATATCTAAAACTCGAGTTCCAAATCCGATTTTTGTTGGCTTTATTTTTTACATCTAATTTTTCAGTTCAAAATTTAAATTTGCAAATACGCCTTTTTCCAGTTTGTTGGCATAATATTAAAATAAGAAAATTATGTTTTTTTTGTGAAGAATATTTGCTTTGTTTTTACCTCTGTTAAATTCACATACAAATCCATTTACCGATGTTAGAATATTTTCCAGGTACTGAAACTTTAACTTCACTAATAAATTGGTCTAAATGTTTATTGTTTATAGCCAAAAATTAATGGTCTAATTTGCTGTATATTCTATGACAGCCATCAAAGGCTTTCAAATAAACTCCCCAAATAGTCATGGAGACGCAGCTTCGATTAAACGACTCACAAAAGAGGAACCAATTGGATGTTGAGGCATGTAACTTATAACTTATAGGCGTTCTAATTCTTAATTCTGACTTCTAATTTATGGTTGTACTGATTCTTAATCTTTATGAGTTTTTGTACATTTTTGTACACCATCTTGCATACCAGCTCATTTTTTTTTGGAACGGCATATACCAACTCATTTTGATAGCTGATTGTATCTATTACAGCAGCATCTGGTCAAGGTTTAGAAATCAGTGCACAGATGGAACGGAGGGACGGTCAGATATTTTACAAATTAATGTTTAAGAACAACACAAACATCCAACTTGATGGATTTATGATCCAATTCAACAAAAATACATTTTGCCTACCTGCTGGTGGACCGCCTCAGGTACCCTATGATTGTATCAGATCTCACAAATTCAACCCGGAGAATCAGCAAAAACACTTCTCCAAATGGTTCTGTTCCAAAATATAGCACCCCGTCCACCTAACTCACTTTTGCAGGTTGCGATTAAGAACAATCAACAGTTCGTTTGGTACTTTAATGATCGATTATCATTACTCATTTTATTCACAGAGGATGGAAAAATGGAACGGTCTACTTTCCTTGAGGTAGACACATGAAACATGTCGATATAATAAGAGTGCAGTGTGAGAATGATATGTTTGGGTATGATAGCTTCACGTATTTAAGTTGGTAGTTCGGCATGGACTTGTAGTCCTTGAACAAAACAAAGTAAGTTTTCTCATATTCTAATTAACTTTATCTTTGATGATCACTTTTTCTCGTATTAATTTTATCTTTACACAGAATGGTGGAGAGAGTAATGCTTACACAGATGCTGATTTTGATGAGATTCGTGAAGAATGGTTAACCTACGCTTGCAACTTCATTTACAGGATCGTGGAGTAGTGATCGAATATATATGCATGTAAACTTTGAACATTTTACTTTCGTCATTGTGATCGAATTGCATGTATGAACATGAAAATCGAATTATTTTCAATTGCTATATGTATGAAATGCATTGTTTTGATACACTTACTATTATTTATTTAGGTTTGTGAAATATGATCCAACATGGAAATCAGTAATTTTAGAAAAAAATATTTAAAAAAACAATTAAAAGAATGACACGCATAAATGAGCGTCATAAAATGCGTAACACGCAATTTTGCATGTCATAAACAGACGACAGTAAAAATATATTATTAATAAAAAATTATTAAACACAGACGACACCCGAAGATGACGCACATTATGGGTGTCAAGAATGGAGTGTCATAGATGGCGTGTCATTGTTCGCGCGTCAAGAAATTCTTGGCACGTATTTTACGCGTCAAGAAGCTTCTTGACCCCGGCTTCCTTGACGCGCATTTGCGTGTCAAGAAGACCCTTTCTTGACGCGCAATGCACGTCAAGAAAGGCCTTTTTTGTAGTAGTGCAATAGGTAGGACACACTTGGAAAGTTTCATGTGGTTCCCATTTTCTCCCATTTAACACGTCTCAACTTATCACATGAAGGGGAGGAACTATAAAACTTTTTAAGGAGGTCTACAAAATTTTCTACGGAGTCACTATGTTTTGATTCTTCAGTTTCATAGAAAAATACATAAAAAAATTTGGTCGGATCGGATTGGTCACATAAGACAAATTAATACGACACAATAATAAAAGAAATATCGTAGTTAAAATTTAAATAATATAGAAAAGTAAGGATGATGCAAGATTTCAATTAAAAAATGTGGATGGTGTAATAATTGTTTTTATGGAGTATCAATGTTAATATATTGATAATTAATTTTCACTTATTTAATGACTCTCCATCACAAAAAAGTATTAATTGGTTATATTTTATCCTGAACTTATTTAATGACTCTCCATCACACAAAAAAAAATCACAAAAAACCATGCATATAATTTTCACTTTACGTATGATGTTTAGGGGGTGCACGGGGACCCCCTGGGCCTATTACAATTTCACCCCTAATCACATATTCTTTAGTTCAAAAAAGAGACTAGACTTTAAATGCCATTTTTTTAATTTTAAAATATATGTAACATTATCACACCATGTAGAAACCGGGGTCGGTGAGCCAAGCCAAACCCCGATGGCACAGCGGAAGCGGATCGGAGACTTTGTGAGCTTCATCTTTGTAGAACAAATAAACACCAAGAAGAACATAATGGACCGGATCTTCAACAATGGTGTTGTGAGATGTGATGATGATGATGAGGATAATATAGAAGTAGTGATAAACAAGATGAAGATAAGTGAATAAATATAACCGAATGCTTACATTTACCTATCCCACACATGCTAGGTTCATGAACAAGAGTTCATGAACCTCACACAACTTCAAAGTATCATGACTAAGCTCTCTCACTCATACATGCATCAAGCTAGTCTTTCGAATGAGAAAGACTTACATATATACTAACCAACTAAGACAAAAGGGCAATCTAGTAAATAACACAACTAGTCTAGTGACAAAATAAATAATGTTACAATAAATAATAAAGTCACTAATGCCATGTCTTCGGTTAATGAGAGTCTCGAGTCATGAACTTCACCGTGTTGTGCGAACGGTCAAACGGTAAGTGGTACGTTGAGTTTCATCTAACCAAATCTCGAACTCGTCGAACTCGGAAATTCCCAACAATCTCCCCCTATTTGGTTGATGAACAAGCGGATCAATAACTCAACTCTTGTGACAATCGGTTCCCTTGTATTCTTGCAACTTGGCTTCAAGAAGGTCTTCATACGGTTTCAAATCTTTCATTTAACCATTCTCCTTTGTGAAGCTCCCCCTAAGATAAAGAATTGTTCTTCTTCTAGCCCCAAACCAATAAAAAGGCCCATAGGGTGTTTACCAAGATTAACAAGCACACTACGTGTAAGGATGACACCATCATCCTAAGTGTGGTTAAAGGTAAACAAGATAAAGGATCAAAGAAAAATTAGAGAATTAATCTCATAATTCAACCGTCTTGAAAATACTTGCCAAGAATACCAAACCGATGCATCACCCATAGAAAGTACCACTTCAAATAAATTACCTCAACAAGTCATAAGCTCCAACTTTGCCTTTGTTTTTACCATCACGGTTATGGCTCAAGGACTCTTCAAAAGCTAGAACTTAATCCAATCATTAGCAAACAAATTCTTCAATGTAGAAAGACAATCCAAACTTGAGCATATTCTTCTATTCTCCACCGACTTCTAAACACGTCTGCTTATAACGAAGCAAGTATCAAAAGAGAAAAATTAGTTTGATTTCTACAAGTGTACCTTGGTTGTACACCAATTTGTTGCGAAGGATTTAACGGCTTACACCCCGTTGGACTTGTAGTAATTTTCTGCAATTTAACAGTAGCACACTGTTAATTTTTCTGCCCAAATTTGTCTTCAAATCTCCAACTCTTTTAATAAACCAAACAAATATAAGAGTAAGCTGGCCCAAACAAGTTATTAAATCAGCAGCCCAAAAAGGAGAAATAGGCAGGCCCAGTTCGTGATATATGAAATAGCAGCCCAGCAGAAAATTATATATGAGCAGGCCCCAGAACGATTTGAAGAGATCAGCCCAAATCGGTTCACAATTAGCAGACCCATATAAGGATATGTTATCTCCTTTTGTGCCCTAAACACAACACATTCAGAACCAGCAGCAGCCACCCATCGAGGGTTTGGACAAATTCCGGCAAGCAGATTTGGCGATCAAGGAGGTTCCTCCGGAACAGTTCTGGTCCTCTCGGAGCAAACAGTTTACTCCGGAACGGAAGGGCGACCTGAGGAGTTCCTCCGGAAGATTTTTGAGTTCCTCCGGAACATTTGAGTTCATCCGGAACTGTTTCGAGTTGCTCCGGAACATTTCTTCTGAAAAAGTTCCATCGGAACTTTTCTGAGTTACTGCGGAACAAGCACGCGGAGCAAGTGGTTACTCCGGAACTATTTTCAGTTCCTTCGGAGCTATCAGCTTTCCTTCGGAACTTTCAGAGCACGAAACGAAGAGTTTTCTCGAAGCAAAAATGAGCTCCCTCGGAATAGAGGGTTACTCCGGAACTATTGGTTACCCCGGAACTTCTTTTTACTCTGGAACTATCGAGTTCTCTCGGAGGTCGCAGGATGAACCAAAACGGTGGTGTATTTCCGGTTTGATGAACTCCGGTTGCTTTATGGTTCGGCCGAAACGGGTCTTTCTTTTCTTTGAAAATCTCGAGTTGAGCAAAAACTTAAACAAATCTGATGCTAAAAGTTAATTACCCAGAGAGTAGCAACTCTAATTAACAGCCTGTTAATATCACCCATCTGTTACCCGTCGCCGACAACATAAACCCAGAACGTGAACCATCATCGAACATCAATATAACCCCAGATCCGTAATCTTCGTCACCCTTGTCAAATACTTGACGGAAACCCGATTCTTGAACTTGCTAATTAAAAACCCGGTTGTCAACATGTTGGATAACCCTTTTTCTCTCAGATAAGAACCCGTAAAAACCAAGATAACGAGCTGTAGTCTCGTAGTTTTTAGTTCTTCATCACTTGTTAAAATAAATTAATATAAACACTAACAATAATCAATAAAAATTCTGCTAAATTGATTAAAGGGAGGTTGAGTGTTTAAGTGATGTGTGTAAGAGGAGAGAGAAACTAGGGTGGTTGACAAAAATGTGAACTAGAGTGGTTACTTTACAAAAGTCAGTAAAGTAAGTGAGGCTACAACTCTTTCACTATTCACCTTTATGGGTTTTTATTTTGTTTTCCAGTTAATTTAATCCACCAAAAATCAAATCAACAATCTTCAAACGTGAAGATCTGGAAAACATGAAGTTTGGGATGAGTTTGAAGAGAACTCAAGAACTCATATTATTTTGTGTGACTATTTCTAACACAAAAACCCAAACTTCAAAAATAAAAACATCTCTATTTGTTACAAAGATAAGCAAACTAACACAAAGTTGAAGAAACCAACCGAATCGTTGCGTTTTCTTCGACCATGGCTCTGATGCCAATTGTAGAAACCGGGGTTGGTGAGCCAAGCCAAACCCCGATGGCACAGCGGAAGCGGATCGGAGACTTTGTGAGCTTCGTCTTTGTAGAACAAATAAACACCAAGAAGAACATAATGGACCGGATCTTCAACAATGGTGTTGTGAGATGTGATGATGATGATGAGGATAATATAGAAGTAGTGATAAACAAGATGAAGATAAGTGAATAAATATAACCGAATGCTTACATTTACCTATCCCACACATGCTAGGTTCATGAACAAGAGTTCATGAACCTCACACAACTTCAAAGTATCATGACTAAGCTCTCTCACTCATACATGCATCAAGCTAGTCTTTCGAATGAGAAAGACTTACATATATACTAACCAACTAAGACAAAAGGGCAATCTAGTAAATAACACAACTAGTCTAGTGACAAAATAAATAATGTTACAATAAATAATAAAGTCACTAATGCCATGTCTTCGGTTAATGAGAGTCTCGAGTCATGAACTTCACCGTGTTGTGCGAACGGTCAAACGGTAAGTGGTACGTTGAGTTTCATCTAACCAAATCTCGAACTTGTCGAACTCGGAAATTCCCAACAATCTCCCCCTATTTGGTTGATGAACAAGCGGATCAATAACTCAACTCTTGTGACAATCGGTTCCCTTGTATTCTTGCAACTTGGCTTCAGGAAGGTCTTCATACGGTTTCAAATCTTTCATTTAACCATTCTCCTTTGTGAAGCTCCCCCTAAGATAAAGAATTGTTCTTCTTCTAGCCCCAAACCAATAAAAAGGCCCATAGGGTGTTTACCAAGATTAACAAGCACACTACGTGTAAGGATGACACCATCATCCTAAGTGTGGTTAAAGGTAAACAAGATAAAGGATCAAAGAAAAATTAGAGAATTAATCTCATAATTCAACCGTCTTGAAAATACTTGCCAAGAATACCAAACCGATGCATCACCCATAGAAAGTACCACTTCAAATAAATTACCTCAACAAGTCATAAGCTCCAACTTTGCCTTTGTTTTTACCATCACGGTTATGGCTCAAGGACTCTTCAAAAGCTAGAACTTAATCCAATCATTAGCAAACAAATTCTTCAATGTAGAAAGACAATCCAAACTTGAGCATATTCTTCTATTCTCCACCGACTTCTAAACACGTCTGCTTATAACGAAGCAAGTATCAAAAGAGAAAAATTAGTTTGATTTCTACAAGTGTACCTTGGTTGTACACCAATTTGTTGCGAAGGATTTAACGGCTTACACCCCGTTGGACTTGTAGTAATTTTCTGCAATTTAACAGTAGCACACTGTTAATTTTTCTGCCCAAATTTGTCTTCAAATCTCCAACTCTTTTAATAAACCAAACAAATATAAGAGTAAGCTGGCCCAAACAAGTTATTAAATCAGCAGCCCAAAAAGGAGAAATAGGCAGGCCTAGTTCGTGATATATGAAATAGCAGCCCAGCAGAGAATTATATATGAGCAGGCCCCAGAACGATTTGAAGAGATCAGCCCAAATCGGTTCACAATTAGCAGACCCATATAAGGATATGTTATCTCCTTTTGTGCCTTAAACACAACACATACAGAACCAGCAGCAGCCACCCATCGAGGGTTTGGACAAATTCCGGCAAGCAGATTTGGCGATCAAGGAGGTTCCTCCGGAACAGTTCTGGTCCTCTCGGAGCAAACAGTTTACTCCGGAACGGAAGGGCGACCTGAGGAGTTCCTCCGGAAGATTTTTGAGTTCCTCCAGAACATTTGAGTTCATCCGGAACTGTTTCGAGTTGCTCCGGAACATTTCTTCTGAAAAAGTTCCATCGGAACTTTTCTGAGTTACTGCGGAACAAGCACGCGGAGCAAGTGGTTACTCCGGAACTATTTTCAGTTCCTTCGGAGCTATCAGCTTTCCTTAGGAACTTTCAGAGCACGAAACGAAGAGTTTTCTCGAAGCAAAAATGAGCTCCCTCGGAATAGAGGGTTACTCCGGAACTATTGGTTACCCCGGAACTTCTTTTTACTCTGGAACTATCGAGTTCTCTCGGAGGTCGCAGGATGAACCAAAACGGTGGTGTATTTCCGGTTTGATGAACTCCGGTTGCTTTATGGTTCGGCCGAAACGGGTCTTTCTTTTCTTTGAAAATCTCGAGTTGAGCAAAAACTTAAACAAATCTGATGCTAAAAGTTAATTACCCAGAGAGTAGCAACTCTAATTAACAGCCTGTTAATATCACCCATCTGTTACCCGTCGCCGACAACATAAACCCAGAACGTGAACCATCATCGAACATCAATATAACCCCAGATCCGTAATCTTCGTCACCCTTGTCAAATACTTGACGGAAACCCGATTCTTGAACTTGCTAATTAAAAACCCGGTTGTCAACATGTTGGATAACCCTTTTTCTCTCAGATAAGAACCCGTAAAAACCAAGATAACGAGCTGTAGTCTCGTAGTTTTTAGTTCTTCATCACTTGTTAAAATAAATTAATATAAACACTAACAATAATCAATAAAAATTCTGCTAAATTGATTAAAGGGAGGTTGAGTGTTTAAGTGATGTGTGTAAGAGGAGAGAGAAACTAGGGTGGTTGACAAAAATGTGAACTAAAGTGGTTACTTTACAAAAGTCAGTAAAGTAAGTGAGGCTACAACTCTTTCACTATTCACCTTTATGGGTTTTTATTTTGTTTTCCAGTTAATTTAATCCACCAAAAATCAAATCAACAATCTTCAAACGTGAAGATCTGGAAAACATGAAGTTTGGGATGAGTTTGAAGAGAACTCAAGAACTCATATTATTTTGTGTGACTATTTCTAACACAAAAACCCAAACTTCAAAAATAAAAACATCTCTATTTGTTACAAAGATAAGCAAACTAACACAAAGTTGAAGAAACCAACCGAATCGTTGCGTTTTCTTCGACCATGGCTCTGATGCCAATTGTAGAAACCGGGGTTGGTGAGCCAAGCCAAACCCCGATGGCACAGCGGAAGCGGATCGGAGACTTTGTGAGCTTCGTCTTTGTAGAACAAATAAACACCAAGAAGAACATAATGGACCGGATCTTCAACAATGGTGTTGTGAGATGTGATGATGATGATGAGGATAATATAGAAGTAGTGATAAACAAGATGAAGATAAGTGAATAAATATAACCGAATGCTTACATTTACCTATCCCACACATGCTAGGTTCATGAACAAGAGTTCATGAACCTCACACAACTTCAAAGTATCATGACTAAGCTCTCTCACTCATACATGCATCAAGCTAGTCTTTCGAATGAGAAAGACTTACATATATACTAACCAACTAAGACAAAAGGGCAATCTAGTAAATAACACAACTAGTCTAGTGACAAAATAAATAATGTTACAATAAATAATAAAGTCACTAATGCCATGTCTTCGGTTAATGAGAGTCTCGAGTCATGAACTTCACCGTGTTGTGCGAACGGTCAAACGGTAAGTGGTACGTTGAGTTTCATCTAACCAAATCTCGAACTTGTCGAACTCGGAAATTCCCAACAATCTCCCCCTATTTGGTTGATGAACAAGCGGATCAATAACTCAACTCTTGTGACAATCGGTTCCCTTGTATTCTTGCAACTTGGCTTCAAGAAGGTCTTCATACGGTTTCAAATCTTTCATTTAACCATTCTCCTTTGTGAAGCTCCCCCTAAGATAAAGAATTGTTCTTCTTCTAGCCCCAAACCAATAAAAAGGCCCATAGGGTGTTTACCAAGATTAACAAGCACACTACGTGTAAGGATGACACCATCATCCTAAGTGTGGTTAAAGGTAAACAAGATAAAGGATCAAAGAAAAATTAGAGAATTAATCTCATAATTCAACCGTCTTGAAAATACTTGCCAAGAATACCAAACCGATGCATCACCCATAGAAAGTACCACTTCAAATAAATTACCTCAACAAGTCATAAGCTCCAACTTTGCCTTTGTTTTTACCATCACGGTTATGGCTCAAGGACTCTTCAAAAGCTAGAACTTAATCCAATCATTAGCAAACAAATTCTTCAATGTAGAAAGACAATCCAAACTTGAGCATATTCTTCTATTCTCCACCGACTTCTAAACACGTCTGCTTATAACGAAGCAAGTATCAAAAGAGAAAAATTAGTTTGATTTCTACAAGTGTACCTTGGTTGTACACCAATTTGTTGCGAAGGATTTAACGGCTTACACCCCGTTGGACTTGTAGTAATTTTCTGCAATTTAACAGTAGCACACTGTTAATTTTTCTGCCCAAATTTGTCTTCAAATCTCCAACTCTTTTAATAAACCAAACAAATATAAGAGTAAGCTGGCCCAAACAAGTTATTAAATCAGCAGCCCAAAAAGGAGAAATAGGCAGGCCCAGTTCGTGATATATGAAATAGCAGCCCAGCAGAAAATTATATATGAGCAGGCCCCAGAACGATTTGAAGAGATCAGCCCAAATCGGTTCACAATTAGCAGACCCATATAAGGATATGTTATCTCCTTTTGTGCCCTAAACACAACACATACAGAACCAGCAGCAGCCACCCATCGAGGGTTTGGACAAATTCCGGCAAGCAGATTTGGCGATCAAGGAGGTTCCTCCGGAACAGTTCCGGTCCTCTCGGAGCAAACAGTTTACTCCGGAACGGAAGGGCGACCTGAGGAGTTCCTCCGGAAGATTTTTGAGTTCCTCCGGAACATTTGAGTTCATCCGGAACTGTTTCGAGTTGCTCCGGAACATTTCTTCTGAAAAAGTTCCATCGGAACTTTTCTGAGTTACTGCGGAACAAGCACGCGGAGCAAGTGGTTACTCCGGAACTATTTTCAGTTCCTTCGGAGCTATCAGCTTTCCTTCGGAACTTTCAGAGCACGAAACGAAGAGTTTTCTCGAAGCAAAAATGAGCTCCCTCGGAATAGAGGGTTACTCCGGAACTATTGGTTACTCCGGAACTTCTTTTTACTCTGGAACTATCGAGTTCTCTCGGAGGTCGCAGGATGAACCAAAACGGTGGTGTATTTCCGGTTTGATGAACTCCGGTTGCTTTATGGTTCGGCCGAAACGGGTCTTTCTTTTCTTTGAAAATCTCGAGTTGAGCAAAAACTTAAACAAATCTGATGCTAAAAGTTAATTACCCAGAGAGTAGCAACTCTAATTAACAGCCTGTTAATATCACCCATCTGTTACCCGTCGCCGACAACATAAACCCAGAACGTGAACCATCATCGAACATCAATATAACCCCAGATCCGTAATCTTCGTCACCCTTGTCAAATACTTGACGGAAACCCGATTCTTGAACTTGCTAATTAAAAACCCGGTTGTCAACATGTTGGATAACCCTTTTTCTCTCAGATAAGAACCCGTAAAAACCAAGATAACGAGCTGTAGTCTCGTAGTTTTTAGTTCTTCATCACTTGTTAAAATAAATTAATATAAACACTAACAATAATCAATAAAAATTCTGCTAAATTGATTAAAGGGAGGTTGAGTGTTTAAGTGATGTGTGTAAGAGGAGAGAGAAACTAGGGTGGTTGACAAAAATGTGAACTAGAGTGGTTACTTTACAAAAGTCAGTAAAGTAAGTGAGGCTACAACTCTTTCACTATTCACCTTTATGGGTTTTTATTTTGTTTTCCAGTTAATTTAATCCACCAAAAATCAAATCAACAATCTTCAAACGTGAAGATCTGGAAAACATGAAGTTTGGGATGAGTTTGAAGAGAACTCAAGAACTCATATTATTTTGTGTGACTATTTCTAACACAAAAACCCAAACTTCAAAAATAAAAACATCTCTATTTGTTACAAAGATAAGCAAACTAACACAAAGTTGAAGAAACCAACCGAATCGTTGCGTTTTCTTCGACCATGGCTCTGATGCCAATTGTAGAAACCGGGGTTGGTGAGCCAAGCCAAACCCCGATGGCACAGCGGAAGCGGATCGGAGACTTTGTGAGCTTCGTCTTTGCAGAACAAATAAACACCAAGAAGAACATAATGGACCGGATCTTCAACAATGGTGTTGTGAGATGTGATGATGATGATGAGGATAATATAGAAGTAGTGATAAACAAGATGAAGATAAGTGAATAAATATAACCGAATGCTTACATTTACCTATCCCACACATGCTAGGTTCATGAACAAGAGTTCATGAACCACACACAACTTCAAAGTATCATGACTAAGCTCTCTCACTCATACATGCATCAAGCTAGTCTTTCACATGAGAAAGACCTACATATATACTGACCAACTAAGACAAAAGGGCAATCTAGTAAATAACACAACTAGTCTAGTGACAAAATAAATAATGTTACAATAAATAATAAAGTCACTAATGCCATGTCTTATGTTAATGAGAGTCTCGAGTCATGAACTTCACCGTGTTGTGCGAACGGTCAAACGGTAAGTGGTACGTTGAGTTTCATCTAACCAAATCTCGAACTCGTCGAACTCGGAAATTCCCAACACACCAGAAAAAAAATATAAAAAAATGCAGAGATTAACAGCATTGTGTAGATGTTACATGCAGGATACTTGTAGCACAACTTGAAGAATTTTTTTGAAGGTAATATGATAACCTGTTTAATTTCAAAGTTTTTGAATAAGAATGAAGTCTTCTAAATGCAGTTGACTGAAAGGCATCAATTTCTCCTTCTGATGAAGACAAATTAACAAGACTTGAGTGAGTGAGTCGTTGACTCAAATTTATCAGTTATCATCCTTGCCTTTCTTAGAAACACCAAAATAAGTCCAAAAGGAAAATAAGGAAACTTTTTTTGTACAAGTTAATCGTGATTCCACAATCAAAGCAGTTTAGAACAATGATCACGTGTTTATCTCACGTGTTTATCCCAAAACCCAAATTAAATCTCGCGGGTCCGAAATCAAAGTAGTTCAAGCCTTGGACTCCACAAGAGAGGCAGACACATGCGGATCTCCTTGACCCGGATGAACCATCTCGCAGATCCCGAGGACCCAAATACAAGTCAGTGTTCGATGAATTATTTTTTGAACGTCAAGAGTCTGGCACGTCCCCGAACCACCTTTATTTCATCGTCGCTGTTCGGCAAATGAATTCCCACAAGAACCCAAGGTTATGGTTTTGCCCTCAACCATCGATACCGTTCGAGTCACCGGTCCCCTTTCCTCCACCATCCGATAAATAGAAAAGTATTAGAACCCGAATAGATGCACTAATATTTAGATTAATTATGATTTGAGCTTGATTTGATTTATTCAGATTAACTAGACGCATTAATACTCGTTTAGTTCTTGATTCATTCTTGAATTCTCCAAAGGTACATCAAAGTTCTAATGTTTAAGCTTGAGTTATTTTCATTTATACTGTTATGAACACAAATGGTAATCAAGATTTTAAAAGAGAATATATGAAAGAAGAAGATAACCACATAGAAGAAAAGGGTAAACCCAGTTAAAACATAGCCGCGTATTATCCATCGATAGTTTGTTTAAGTACATCACTTCTACAAAATTACAATCACAACCCTCATATTAAAGTACAATTACAACTAGCTCCCTATAGTATTTGATACGTAACATATACAGAGGTTAATTTGCTGGATCATAGATTCATAGGCCATTTGTTGTTACAATAACAGTAGTTATATTATCTTTTGAGATCAATTAACAACAAACACTTTGCTATGCCAAAATAGAAATTGTAGATGCCCTGTTCATATGTGCAGCAACAAACACATATATAGGAATAGTTAAATGAGAAAATATTACAAAGTCTCGGTAGAAGAACAGTAAGGATGCAATGAATTTGCAGATGGGGAGCCAAGGGATCTTGGTGGAGAATATAGATAAGGTTTTGGAGGAATTTCTAGCGATGCTATATCTCCTTCTAACATTTCCAACACCCTCGTGATTGTGGGTCGGCTCAAGGGATTAGTTTGTATGCACCACAACCCCACAATAATCATCTTCCTCGCAGTCCTAGCTTCTTCATCATAAATAATCCCGTGCAATCCAAGTTGTTCTTCATGTAATTCAACCTTCTTATATATCCAGTGAGGAAAGTATATTTCGCTTGTGTGATCAACTCCAACCTCAATGTTTTTTCTCCCCCCAACCATTTCAAGAATCATCATTCCATAACTATAAACATCTGCTTTTTGGGAAACATCTCCAAAATTTCTAGAAAATAGTTCAGGAGCAATATAACCCGGTGTTCCTCTCATATGGGACATGGATATCTTGCTTTCTTTATCACGGAAAAACTTAGCCAGCCCAAAGTCAGATATCTTAGGACAAAAATCATTATCCAACAGAATATTATGTGGTTTTATGTCAAAATGTAATATCCGAGTGCTACAACCCCTATGCAAGTATTCTAGACCTCTAGCAATCCCAAGTGCAATCTGGTGTAACTTTTCCCACCCAATGTAGCTACTAGTCGAAGAACCACGACTATAAATAAACCTCTCTAAGGAACCATTGGGCATGAATTCATATATTAAAGCCATTTTACGACCCTCTAAACAAAACCCCATAAGACTTACAATATTAACATGAGAAGTCATGCCAACACTTGCCACCTCGTTAATGAAATCTTCCCCGTCCCCTTTTGCTTCACTTAAAACCTTCACTGCTACTAGGTTTTGGTTTCTTAGCACTCCTTTATACACGGTACCGAACCCACCTTGGCCTAGTTTGACTTTAAGCGAGTTTGTCATCTTCATAACTTCTGAATAAGAGTATCTTTTTGGAGCTAGGAATTTGTGATTCTTTAGAAACATTTCAACTTTAACATTGTTCTTTGCCTTTTTTCTTTTCTCAGTCTTTCTTTTTATGTAAAAGATTAAGACGAGCAATAAACCTACACCAAGAACTGGAACTGCCAGCAGACTCAAATTTATCAATAAGTTTATTCTTGGAAGTGAATTTGTGAGTTAATAAGGCGATAAAAACTATGTTTATAATAAATTACCTGAGATAAGAATGAGTCTTGATAATTTGCTTCCTGCATTTACAAAAAAACAGAACAGTTCAAATACGACTTTAAAAACGATTTCTTTGGTTAATTACGATCAAAATAACATATAATTTGTTTCAGGAATGTTTGTGTCGTTGTGTGTATTGGTGTGATTTTAAGAATATATGTATGGCAATACAAATCTAATATCTGCATACACCAAAAATTAAGGTACAAAACTATTATACATAAACTAATATTGTGTATTTAGTATTGTGGATTTTGAAATACATAATAAGATTAAAAATAATGATGTGTACATGAGTTACACCATTAGATGTATTGGTGGGAATTAGTTCAAATGTTCATCGGTAGTTAGTTGGGTAATAGTTAATAAAAATCAAGTGTAGGTCTAGGCATGTAAAAGAAGCTTTTTTAATGTAAAAGAGATTATGATTATGAAATTAAATAAATGTTTTTCTCTCTCTTAATCTCTCTGTAGCTTAAGACTAACTAACCTCAAGGTTATGAATGGACATGTAGTGACTCCTAGAGCTAAGAAACTTGCCTTTATCCGCTTAGGTTTTGCTATTCAAAAAGGGCTTGCGGCGCAGTTTGTTGCCCGCTTGCCCCGTATGTTGGACTGAGTTGTAACATTTATTTTGGCTGTTTAATATGAAATATAAATCAACATGATTCTGTAATTTGATTATTCTGAATTTTCAACTTGTTAGTAGTGTTTGATCATATCGTTATATTCAATGTCAAATACCATTCGTATACTCTTTAGTATTCATCAACTTCTTTGGTATTAGAGCTTGCCATCCTTAAAAGTTCAAATTCATATCATTCGCAACATGACACTTAGAACTGATACGACGAGGACGATTAACAATTTAGAGAAAGACTAACACAACAGTTGTGGAAATTTTTATCTATGTGAAAATGATATTCCGCAGGGACAATTGCAACAACAATGAAGGAGGGTATTCAAGTAATTGCTCACACACAAAAAAGACAAGGGTCATGTGTTTTGAGGTAAACTGTTAATAAAATAATGCTCCTTGAGGGAACAATCTTAGGCGATGTTGGCGATGCAAGGGGCATTAAGTGATTAGCTAGTTTGATAAACGGTTGTAAATCGGTGGGATTAGCCTTCAACTATTTATAGAGGGGTGATGACAGGGTAGCCTCCTCGGTCGGTAGATCAACCACACAGGCTCCGTTCCTTGGCGCATAACCATCTCAAACGGCATCATACCGGTGTTCACAAAAAAGAACTTCTTTCTCCACGCCCTGTCCTTGCAACCCCCTAGCATGTTTCCATCACCACCGGTCCGTTTATCAAACGTATACTAGTCACCCTTCTTTACCAAATGGAAGAAAACCTTGAATAAAGCAAGGATGGGAATACGTTTCAGGACGCAAAGGGAAAATTCAAAATGAGCTATCTTCGCCAACCCCAGAGGGTGCATTTGTGATATATGCACCTGATAAGCCTCCAGTATACAACCAAGAAACCCAGCCATTGGCAGTTGAAAATGGGCAAACGTAAACAGATCAGCATAAATGTTGATCTTGCTCGGTAGGCACTCAGTCACCAGGGACCTAGCCCCGCCGTAAAATCTTTCAAGCGAAGAGTTGTTTGATGTATGCATTAAATGTGCCTTTATCATGCATATCCCATTTATTTCAAAAACATTCTCATTTATTCAATACAACATCGTATTACATATAAATGCACTTCAATGCACGTTAAATGTCCACAAGGATTACCCGCACTACATGTACCACCACTGGAGGGTGCCAGACGGATGCATTTACCCCCGTGGCACCCACCGCGCAGGCCTTGGTCACCCGCTTCACGCACGACAGGTTCCACAAGAAAAGGGTGCATGAAGGTAACCTTCATCGCGCTCAGAGCTTCCCGTGCCATTAACGCACGTTAGTCCCTACCACTTATCCTTACGGTTTTTAGTCCAACGCCTACACTTGGCCTCAAGTCAACACTGGCTAGGAAAAACTTAAAGATGATAGATATCAAATCAATCCTTTGGGCCTTCCGCGAACCGGGTTAGGCCCACCTTTAGTCGAGCTGACGCGTCAGGTTCACACTCGCGAACACTGTGGAAGTTAGTTTTGATAGGGATCCCACAATAACAACCCACCAGATTTTGTGGGATCCTCAACCAATCAGACCCCTTTTCAAATAAGGAATGTTCTTGCCCAAGGTTGGCTCACGCGCCTGTGGCCTCCACACGCTGATGTCACCATAGGTAACACAAACCCTAATTCGAAATCTATGAATACATGCATAGGAGATACCTTTCTTCCCTATATGTTCTCTTCCTCTAAACCCTAATCACACACACACTCTCTTACGAGTTACCGATTCTCATGCTAAAGAGCCGTTACAAGGCCCTTCTCTCCCTGTACTAATGTCCTAACGGTTTGTTCAGTGTGTAGGTTGCCATCAAGATCTCGTAGTAGTTCGTCAAGGTCCAATCCCGACAACGGTGGTTCGAATAGCTTATTAGATTTCTGGTGTGATCGATAAGCTTCGATCATCCTTGATTTCTATAGTAACTTTGTTGATTCGAGACGGGGAATATCTTTCCTTCACACAATTCCGGATCCACTATTCAATAGAATTATGTTCATTATGAATAATGTTCTTTA